>BJBW01004088.1:224365-274893 GCA_004320125.1 Scolopax mira | reverse complement strand
AGGCTGACAGGCCTGTAGTTTCCGGGATCCTCCTTCCGGCCCTTCTTGCAGATGGGCGTCACATTGGCCACCCTCCAGTCATCTGGTACCTCTCCTGTTGACCAGGATTGTTGATAGATAATGAGCTCTCCCACCAACTCCCTGAGTGCTCTTGGATGAATCCCATCTGGCCCCATAGATTTATGCGTGTCCAGGTGCATAAGCAAATCATTAACTACTTCCCCCTGGATTATAGGGCGGTTGTTCTGCTCACCATCCTTATCTTCCAGCCCAGGAGGCTGAATACCCTGGGGGTAGCTGGTCTGACAATTAAAGACAGAGGCAAAGAAGGCATTAAGTATCTCAGACTTCTCCTCATCCTTGATTGCAATGTTTCCCCCCACATCCAGTAAGGGATGGACATTCTCCCTGACTCTCTTTTTGTTTACGTATTTATAGAAACTGTTTTTGTTGTCCCTTATATTAATGGCCAGGTCAAGTTACAGCTGGGCTTTTGCCTTCCTGATTTTTTCTCGGTATGACCTAAAAAGATCTCTGTACTCCTCCTGAGTTTCTTGTCTCCTCATTCAAAGGTGGTAAACTCTCCTTTTTTCCTTAAGTCCCTTCAAGAACTCTTTGTTCATACAGGCCAGCCATTTCCCCCGCCCTTTAATTTTGCACCTCATGAGGACAGCTTGTTCCTGGGCTTTAGGATTTCCCTCTTGAAGAGTGTCCAGCCTTCCTGGACCCCTTTGCTCTGCAGGACTATCTCCCAAGGGACTCTCCCAACCAGGGTTCTGCACAGGCTAAAGTCCGCCCTCCAAAAGTCCAAGGTGGAGGTTTTGCTAACCCCCCTCTTTACCTCACTAAGTATTGAAAAGTTGACCATTTCATGATCGCTAAGCCCAAGATGGCCTCCGACCTCCACATCTCCCACTAGCCCCTCTTTGTGAAAAGCAGGTCTAGTGAGGCACCTCCCCTGGTAGGCTCACCCACCAGCTTTGTCAGGAAGTTATCTTCCATATACCCACTCCCAGCCTGCCTGCTCTCTGCTGTGTTATATTGCCAGCATTCAACTGTCTTTTAGTAAGTATGTCCAAAATATAACAAAAACACAGGTGAAATAACACTTTTCATTGTATTATAACTTACAGGTGCCTTGATGTGACAAAACAAAATCTATTACTGCAAGTGTACAGAAGTGGAGAGGTATGCATGCTTTCACAGACATATATATATAAAAGATTATTGAGAATATCTAGCATGATACAACTCATTTATTTATTTTTATATTCAATTTATTAATACCTTAAACTGCATAATAATTTTGAACCATTCTTAGAGCTGATCCATCCTGTTTACAGAATGACACAAATCTTTGCAGAAAAATATCACCTGACTATGCCATTAAGGATTGTGACTTGGAAAGTATTTTATACTTTCCTATACATTACCTATTGCATAACGGATACAATACAGCATCACATTCAGATCCATGCAGATCAATGGCCTGATGGGGCTCTCTAAATCAGATCCGCAATTTTCTGAATTAATAAAGTAGTTGACAAACTTAAAGGCTGGTACAAGCCTTTAAAAGCTGCCTGCATCAAGACTGGACGTACTTTCCCAAGAAACTTGCTGACAGCAAGGAATGGGAGCATGCAGGATCAGTCCTGGACTCCACTCCCCTCTCTGGAAGGACATGTGTTCCTAGTTCACAGGCTCCTCTGCCTTTTCTCCAAGCCTGACCTCCTCTGCTTTTCAGTCCTGAGCTGTTTTTCTCAGTCCTATCTCTGCCCCTGGGTCCTGGGGCTGACAGTGTTGGTCTTTCTGAAGAAGAAAAGGGAAACAGCTCGAAAGATTTTTCAGCAGCCTGAGGGTCTGTGCTGGGGGAGGTTCATGGTGTGAGGGTACCTCTCTCCTCAGGACCCAGAGAGACACTAGAAGAATGCACATCGCAGCACAGTGAAGAAGAGGATGCTTGAAAGTTTATTTTGTACACATATTTAAAATAGATTTGATAAAATAGATAATTTGAACTTTTAGAGAATTAAAATATTTATTTGGCTAACAATAAGTTCCTGCTTGCACATATATGGTGTGCTCTCTTTTGGTGATAACAAGGTTTTGAGTCTAATATTCATCATTTTGTGCTGAAACACATTTTTCTCTATCTTTAATCTACTCTGTTTGCCCACTTCCTTCGGCCCCCATTCACCTATGCTGGTCCCTTTTATAATCTCAAATTACTTCTTTCTTAAATTTTGGTGCAGTTGGCTTCCTGTGTTTGCTCAGCTGGCCCTATCATACCCTCTCCTGCTCCTAACATACCCTCCCCCTTACCCTGCTACTGCATTCCTGAGCATCTCATCGCTACACATCTGTTTAAATTTCTTCGCCTCCTCCTCATTTCTAGTCTTGCTCTGTTCTATTCTTAGCTTCCCCTTTTCTCAAAAAAATATTAAGAAAACACAAAGAGAAACAGATGAAAACAAGTAGGAGAGGTCTGTAAGTTTGTGGTTTCCACATGGCCCAGAGCCTTCTAAAAGCCAGAAAAAGAGTCAGCAACTGCATCCCCTCTCCGCACATTCATCAAGAGAAACGGGTTCTCCTGTCCCTTGGGATGAGTTGTAGCTAACAGTTCAAGAGCTTAGAAAAAAGAGAGATTGACTTGTTTGCTCAGGTGAGAAAGATAAAGGAACAAGGAACTCATCAGCTCCATCCCATAAGTTTTTAAAAGATGAAATTTACCTATATTTAAAACCAGGTTGTCTCACAGTATCTGCTTTTCCTATTTGGACTGTAATTAATACATGTCCCTTTCTCCCACCTAAGCCAGCTGCTGCAATTATCCTGTGCTGCACTCCCAAGCCCGTGACATCTAAAGGGGCTAGGTTTGAGAGTGGCAGTTTGGCTTTTTACACCTTTAAAGAAAAAAAAAAAAAGGCAGAGAAAGAAAATGGTTATACATCATGAGCAAATTTTGCTCAGTGAGAAAAGATGCAGAATGTAGGATTTGGAGCACTCAAAGCAATACTGGTCTGCCTTCAAGAACTGAGGAAGGCTGTCATTACTTTAACTACTACATTGAAACTGATTTATACTGTCCATTACCTGTAAAAGACCAGGACACAGCCTTGCAGATCTACACATGCACTTTCTCTTCTGTCTCTTTGGAAAAAGGTTTGCAGAGCCATAACAGCTCTACATAACTGTCCCTTTCTTCCCTGTTCCCTTAGGACCCTCCAAAGGGCCTGAGATTCAGTGCCTGTTGATGAACATCAGGTGTTAGTGCATCAGTCCTCAAGAGAAAAAAATAAACAACCCAGACACTGCAGTGGGCAGCTAGCACAGTTGAGAGCACACTTTCAGATAAAGCTGTTCTGCACTTGGAAACCCTTCTTAGACAGGTAACCCCGAGAGATAGGACAAAGCATGGAAGTTTTTGTAAATCTGGACTGCTGATCCCCATCACAGGTCCCACAAGACTGTTTGGCATTCGTGCCCTTATATTTAGTTCTTCATTAGAGGATTTCCACACTATTGTATGGTCTAGAACTGTCTTAAAAAATTCTCCTTGGAGGTGGTTCCTGCACCTGTGGGAATAGCCATTCCCGTGCTGTCCTCCCTGTAACGGGTGTGTCAGCCAAACCAAATACATCATGGAAATATCGTCACTTCCCACCATATTCACTCATTTTACACAGCCTTTTCAATGATGCAAGTCCTCTGACACACCACACTATTTTGCTGCTAATTTTAGCTACAGGATGATGAGAAATATGAACTGTCAGGGTCCAAATGCAATCGGGTCTTTTTTTAACTGAAGCAGCAGTCTCAGCATTATTTAATTAAAAATATTGTTTGGGTGTACCATCAACATACATTCTGGAATATATAGAGATTTACTGACAAAGTAATTGTTTCATTCATGTCGTGATAAAATGGCTTCAATAAAAATAATTGGCTAGCTGCAGTACGTATATGCACAACATTAACATTCATACACATCACATTCAGATGTGATATTCTCTACAATGAAGCAAGAAACCCTGGGATCTCATAATATGGCCTCATATCGAGGAGCAGCCAAAGCTCAGAACAAAATAGCAGGAGAGAAGCAGGTTTAGAGCACTAAAATTGCCTACCTAAGGATAATGTTAATGATGATAATGATTTATGCTATACTGCAGGGACATGTATAATGCTGTGCTGACTAAAATAAGAAAAGAAAAATTATAGTTGGCTGGGTTTTAATTTTTCAGACTTAGCTCTTTTTTTCAACTGGTTTAGGAAAAAAAAAGCGCTAATATGCAGGGGAGAGAGACCCTGAAGCAAGCTGCAGAAAGGTGGATAGTAGCTTTGGAACTGAAGTAGGGAGCAAAACCCATTCTGTGTCAATAGTGTATACATACACACACAAAGGTAGGAAAAAAGAGGAATCATCCACACAGGTTCAGAAGCCCGACAGCAGTGCTGTCCATTGCTCCAATTCTGGAAAATAGGAAAGCAGCTGTGGGAGACTCACTGCCTGGTCGATGACAGCAGCTGGTTCAAGTGCCTGCTCCTCACTCACAACAAGAGAAAGGTGCAGAGAGGTGCCTTGGGTTAGTTTATTCTTGGGCTATTCTGGATTTGTTCTGCCATGCTTATGCTGCTTTTTCAATAGGAGGAAACTCAGAAGTGCAATTAGAAGAGGCCCTCAGAGTAGTGTCACCCAACACTACGGGGACAGACAGGTTCTTTGGAGATCCTAGGCAAAGAGCACCAGGGGTGAGGAGCACTGGGCATTGGCCACAAACTGACGTGGAACCTCCTTGAAGCTGGCAAAATTTAGCTTATAATAAAATGATATGTATGTAAATTCTCTGTAAATGATGACCACATAAGGGGAATTTTTTTTTTTTAATCCAAAAATAGGATGACTCTAAAGCTTGTTCTAGCACAATCCTTAAACACTCTTCAGAAGTACCGCCTTGGTAATTCCTGTGTAAAGCTCCACCAGACAAACTAGTAGACTCGATACAACCTGTCACAACCCTGCTGGACATACACAGATATTTTTCCCTGGAGAAAATACCATTTCGGTTTCATGAATGGTAACCATGGAAATATCAGATCAGCTAAGGTTTCAGAAGCCAGACATGTTTATCAGATTTCCTAAAGCATGCTTAATGTAATGGATATAATAAACATCAAGTACATTAAATTGTCCAAGCATTTAGTTACAGTCATTTGACACAAACCTATTAATAAGCCTGGGCTGTCCTACCTACCAGGTCTCCACCGCTGCAGGATATAACTAAGGCCAAAGGATCTTCCTCGATATCTGCTTCTTTCTTGAATGCTCTAACGGTGTGTTGGATGCACGGTACTGGTGAACACAATGCATAAACTTTACATGCTATTTTCAGTATAAGAGTGTGTGGTTAGACACCCTTCCGGGCTGCTGCACTCAGATTCAGAGCAATTACACACAGGGAGGAGGAAGGGCTTCCAAGGTGAGGCAGAGGGAGAAACGCAGAGTGGAGAAGCTCTGCCCAGAGCAGAAAGCAGACCTCAGCCAGACTACAGAGAAATCTCTGGGGAAAAACAAACACCAACCTTTAGTAGCCTAAAGGGATTGTATAGTATCTATTCAACCCAGAAAAATCTCTGAAAATTGCCAGAGTACAAGCAGAAAGGAAACAACTTTCAGTACATGAATACAAAAGGCAGACTTGATTTTAGAACTACGACTTTAATCTTCCTGCACACCAGCACTGAGACTTCCAATTTCCAGAGCTAACATGCTCTAATTAGATAACCTTATTTCTAACAAAATGTATATTTAAGGAATAGAATACTCTCCTGCCTTTTGGTATGTTTCTTTTAAAGTGAGGTGAGAATAGTTCCACCAGGAGGCTCAGATTCAACCGCAGACTGAGCAGTGTTTTAATATGGTATTTTAAGTAGTTGTTGGGTTTTTTTTCCCTAGCAAAAGACAAAGTTGGAAAGAAAGCAAAGAAGGTGAATTTTTTAAAGTATGGGTAGAAAAATACAGTGTACAATTTCTGTTTTTATCATCTTCGAAGTAGATTAGTTAGACAAAGCCAAATAAAAATTGATAAGAGAATTGACCTCTAAAACTAAAACTGATCTAAAGATTTTGGAAAGACCAATAAAAGAAGGATAAATTTAGTGGTGCATTTGCTACTCTATCTGCTTATGAATGTCATACTGATAAAGAACAGTTTGCTATTACTTTCTGAAATTCTTCCATTCTTCTGAGTAGGTCAACAAATAAAATGAGAACAGCTCACTACACATCCAGTGTTTGTCCATTTGTCAGGAAGGACCTCCACAAGACACTTGAAAATGTGTATTATCTGCTGAAAAAAACCCCTGAATGATTTGGGGAATTCCACCGCATTTTTGAAAGAGCAAATCCTCAGCTGCGTGAATTCTCAACTAGCAGCAACAGTCATAATCTTCTCTGAATAAGCTTAACATGCTTCTCCTTCAGGGTGTAGTTTCATATTATAGTTAATTCAATCTAACAGCAGGCGGAGGCCAGAGGGGGTGGACCTGCTTTCTCCCTGTTTTTCTGCCTATTCCCCTGTGTTAAATTTAGCATTTGTACAATTCAATAGTGACTCCCATCAGCTTGCTGATCTGAGGGAAAACTCGCAGCTTTTCATGAGTTAGCTTTCACTCCACACAGGGAAGATTTACTGTGACAAGTCAAACTCAGAAGAACAAGAAGGAGGACAGAAAAAGTGATGTGGGAATGAGAGAGCTATTGCTCCTTTCAGTGGCAGTCGTTAGACCAAACTAAGCTTGATATGAACTCACGTCCTCAGCGTGCATCTAGGTGACTTTCTCAGTCTGAAGCAGTAGTACGACTTTGAAATGAATCCATGAAGTAATGACCATACTGAACTTCCGTTGAGTGTGCAGACCAGCTATGGTGCCTGTAAAATGGATTCTTTTAGGAGGAAACTTACTTCAGAACAATGTTTTCAGCTTACACCAAATACTTGCTACATTCATATGCCATGCAAAAGGCTCTTGAAAGGTTTAGGAGCTCGGAGCTAGTCTGTAGTGCTTCTCACGCTACACTGCAATGTGTGAACTGTGCAGGTGCTGTATTCTCTTCATGAAGATGAAAAGCCCTGGTTTATAAAGACCCTAAAGAACCACCAGACTTTGGGAGTGGCAAAATAGACTTCTATTACACAGATCCTGAGCTTATTTTCACGTGGGAACAAAGCACTGAGCTTTCCACTCATTTGGATACCCACACCCTCAGACCCATGATCACCAACATGGGAAAGTTCTCAAGGAGAGTGAACTTTTCAGCAATGCTGAGCCCCACAGAAGACCCTTGTGAAGAAACATTCAGGGACACATCTTTGGTCTGCTCAGTGCCCCATATGGCACTGAGCCAAGACTCCTCACTTCAGTCAAGGAATCGAGCAGAGCAGGATGGTAGTAGCAGAGTTTATCAACAGTTCCCAAAACAGTGAAGTAATTAATCCACCCAGGGGGTTCATTCATGAGCATCAGAAGACAGGGCTGGGGACAGGACTGAAGACAAGCTATAGTGCACATTCAAGTGCTCCACTCAGGAGCCAAGCTACCTATAACATATGTCCAAGGTCCATCCCGGTGACAAGGCCATACACAGCCCTGGAGGCAAGGCTACGTACAACAGGCATTCAATGTTCATCCATGTCGTGGTTTCAACCAAAATCACTGCAACCAGACTGACAGATGGCCCTTCCCCCCCAACCCCTCCCCCAAACAAGAGGAGAGGAAGAGATAAGGAGATACAGAAGTTTAGAATGAACTAAACTACTTTAATGAAGAATTAATATTAAAATAAAAAAGAAGAAAATAATGAAATGGATACAATATATACAAAACTGTATCAAGCTCCCAGGATGACAGTCCCGTCACCAGCAGGCACTGGGGAAGTCCCAGACTGGACTCAGCAACCGATGGGAACTGGATTCCAGCTCTGGAGTCAGGAACACACTGATCGGGATCAAAGGCAGATGAACAGACAAGGTTCTCTTCGGACGTCGGCCTCCACAGGAGGAGCAGGAAGAGAAGAGAGAACTGACCCTTTGATCCCTCAGCTTTATCCTGAGCATGGGGCAGATGGGATGGAATACCCCAGTTGGTCAGGTTTGGGTCACCTGTCCTGTCCGTTCCTCCCCACAGGTGTGACCCCTCTACGCTTTTCCGTTTCCGACCCTCTAAGGGGCAAATAATGAAAATTGTCTGACCTTGGTTGTTATAGCAATAAGTATAAGCAAGAGCCTCTCTGCACACCATCCCTTGGCACTGAGCACAAACATTGGCCTTATCATCCTGAGAATGAGCATTTTTCTCCACAATATGTTGTTAATTTCAGAGAGTTAGAGGAGGCCTAACTAAAAAGAAAAATTACAGAACACAAAACTGGTTCAGTTTTACCTCAAACCGGGAGAATCCAGAAGAAAGGACCAGAAACCAGTACACCTACTAAAAGTGTCTGTGCCATCAGGACACTGACATTAGATCTCAGTGTCACACATTTCCTGGCTGAAGGTTAGTCCACAGGATAGACACGGAAGATTTTCTAGAAACTTGAGCATTACTAGCACTCCATTCTGCAAAGTTATGTTGCAGGTGGAGGCAAGGATGCCCAGGCTCTTCATTTATCACCATCGGTCCCTGAATGCCTTGTCAATACTATGTTGACAGCAGACAAAGAACATTATCGTAGGTAACTTAAATTGCTCTGCATGGGGTAATGAAATGGAAATGTCATTAAAGATACCAGTGTTTAGCAATGTAATGTTAACATATCCATTTCAATCACAACCTGCCTATACATTTATAGAGTAACATAAGCAAACTCAAAAGCAGGTTCTGTGTCACTGTCACTCTCACAGCCAGTCTGCCAGCATAGTCATCTTGTACAAAGCTCACAGAGAAATAATATATTGTTATTTGACTGTAATACTGAGATAACATTGTCAAATTTACCATCAGGGAAGTGGCACACACTTACTGCAGATAAAGTGCCGCAATACATTTATAAAGGCTTATCAGGTCTAATTATTTCAGAGAACACTTAAATAGTCCCCATTAAATAATACCTGGCTTCTTCCTTTGATATAGTTATTCTCCCTTAAATGTATTCTCTAAAAGTATCTGTCAAAGCCTCATATTTACAGCTAGTAGCTTCCATTGAGAAGTGATTCTTCTTTAACACCATTTACACTTTACTACAGAGTTACACTACATACAAGGGAGCAATGATTAGTGCCTTGCTGCGGCACAGCAATGGTCACTGGTATTTCTTTATCATTATACACAAACAAGTATAACTTATAAGTTTCAAGTGTAAAACAACGGCTAAAACAATGAAAAATTCATAATTGAAATAAGAACCAAACAGAGTGGTTGGTGTTCCAAGCAAAGTTTGAAGTTAGGAGAGATTTTAGTATTTTTGGGATGATGAACACAAGTTAAATCCTTAAGAACAGTTGCAGAGACACACAAAACGACAGAAACAAGGGGTGTATCAGAGCCAGTGGGCCCAGGAGTGTTTCCTACCTGTTGAGACTGACTGGAACCAGACTACTTGTTACAATGAGATATAAGCATGCATTAGTACCCCACACACTTTGATTTCTACTTGAAAAAAACTGAGCTAAATGGACAGTGATGAAGCTACAACCAGACACACAGGACCTCATTTCTGCACAACAGGTGGAGAAGTGCAACGAGACACAATGACCCTGCAGGGTAAATTCAGACAGTGACCACAGAAACCTCTAAGTGGCTGACCACTTTATTGCCCAAACCAGAGCATCATATCAGCATGCAGCCTGCAGTTAGTCTCAGCGTGTTCAGACTCTGCAGGGTAGAAACTCAATTTTCCTCTAAACTGCCACATGACTAGGATTTAAAGAACAGGGTATTCTAAAAGCCTAAACTCAAAATATTAGTAATTGAAACCAATAAGTTCCCATAAATAAATAAATAATAAGTAGATCATATTTTTTAATCAAGAAGACAGCTTAAATGAAATATTTCATAAGAGGAGCAATTCATAGCATCCAAAGTATCATAACTTTGAATATAATTATGCACTATCTTTAATAGTTATGAATTATTTGGAACGCTAGGGGTTGTCAGCTTTTTATAGTTAATACATCTCAGAGAAGATCTGGAAATCACAGAAGTACTCAATACGCTTTTAAAGAAACATCTGATACTATTTTCATTAATCAAAAGCATGATTCTGATCCTGGGAAACAGAAAAATGCAGCTATTTTTTAAAATATATTTCCTTTATATATTATGGCTTATGAACAAAGATGAAATATGAAAAAACTCACGTGCTGCAATATTGAAACAAATTGAATTTGACCAGTAAGACATTTCTCTTCTTATAGTAATACTCTAAAATCTCTACGGTTGCTATAACTTCTAATAATGTACTGAGCTTGTTTTAATCTTGATTTCACCTCTATTTCTTTTTTTTAAACATTAGCATTATTTAAAAAACCCAATACAGTCAAAACTGGGATTTCAAGGCATTTTGTACTTAGTTCAAAAAGTAAACAATGACATTTTATATGCATTATTTCCCATAAGAGTCTGTTTGTCCTCATGTATTTGGATCTTTTTTTCTTAATAGTTTTACCCCCTGATGCCACCAAGATGACACTGAAAGAGATAAGAAGAGTCACACTGGCTGTGGATAGTGTCCTGTCAAATAAGTAAGGAAACTTTATTTAACATTCCTTGCTCCTTCCCAATTCTTTAACTGAAAGCTTTCTGCTCAAAAAGAATAGGCCAAGCTTTTCCAACCCGTAGTCAATGGTGAATCTTTCCCATCAGGCTTCATGTTATCATATTGCAAACCCACAGACCTAAAAGATCCTAGTTTAGGAAATCTCCAGCTTAAAGATAAAGGAGGTATCACAGTGTGATAATCTTGGCAGAGCACTGGTGCCACAGATGAGAATGGGTGCCTTGGCAGAACTGAATGCTTCATTCAGCCCCTGAAATCTTCCTTTCCTCCATACAAATAAAGCTTTTTCTTTGCCTTCCTCTGCACGTGGGACCATCTAACAAAAGTACTAAAAGAAAGAAATCAACTTGTCTCCATGGGGCACAGCATCTAGGCCCCATTCTTTTAAAAAGAAGCATGACAATTCAACAGAGAAGTAAAAGTTCTATATTTATCTCTGCACAAATTGTGTTATGAAAAGCAATTAAGATTTTACCTTTCTGATATAAAATTTGAAAATGACCCTGATATCAGAAAATGACCTCTCTGATATCCAGTAGAAAATGACCCCGAATTCCTGCCTTGAAACTCTTCAAAATCTTATTCCTATGGATTTTCATGGGGCTGAAGTTCCACAAAAGAGAACTTGTAATCCAATACAGATTGTTTAAATTTAGCTGTGATTGTATTGGCCTTTTCAAAGCCTTTGCGTTCTCTTGCAATCCCATCTTATAAGAAAGACCAATGTCAAACCAATGTTGTAATGTGAAGGTTTTTTTGAGATTAACCTCTAACAATGGCATACATACTAAGCCAAAGTAGATACTGCCGAGCTTGTGAAAACCAATATAGAAGCAAATCTACAGAATGTACTTTTAATCACACATTTAGTATCTTTATTTTTACTTCCATAGTTCTTTTCTATAAGGATGATGCAATAGCCCCACTAGCAATTTAAACAGGCGAAATCAAAGGTCATTTTCTAAGTTCTTTTCCCAAGCAATAGCTTTGAAATTAATGAGAGGTCATTGAATTAAAGACCAGCTGCAGTATATGCATCTTCCATTAAAAGTCCTCCTGCTTGCTTACAAGTCACATTGCACAGTATTCCTCTTTGAGACTTGGCTGCAGTAAAATTAACTATCAGTTGAAGTGGATTTAATGGCTTAATTTTTTGAATAGAGTACTTGCAAGTTTTAGCAACATTGGTGTAATACTTTCACACTGAGCAATTCAAAGGAGTCTAAGGGAGGAAGGCAAACACATTTCACTGAACGAATGAAGTGTCATCTGCAATAAGTGCAAGTGTTTGCATATAGTACTCTATTTATAACTATTATCAAGAATTATAGCACGTAATATTTCTGAGAGATGTTCATGGAAGTACTTTATTCACTCAGACTATAAGCATCTATGAAAGCATTACTATCTTTTCCAGACTCTACTACATCTAGCCTTGCAGCTGCAGATTCTGACCTGGAAACCATTACTGAATGGAGTTATATCAGCAGAACACATAGGAGGTAATGTATATCTTTTTCATTGTCATGAAGTGATGATAAAGCTTAAGGACACAAAGTAATTGATCATTCCAGCAGAAGCAAAGAATAAGATCTCTCCAAAAGCCAAAAGAGAAAGTGAGAGGAGGATTCTGATTTAAGAGAAGACAGTAGATTAGAAAGCCCCGTACCTATTCCTACCTCAGCTGAGAACCAGAGATGCTCAACAGAGCAAAAGAAATCTCTGTCATTTTAACACACGTCTTATTTTTCAGAGAGTTAATTGGTAAGGAATTATAGTTTTTAAGACTTCAGTGCCCCTGGGTCTTGAAACTCATGAATATGACATCACTCCAGTAAAATAATTTATTTATTTCATCTAACATTCCAGGGTGGCAAAGCCTTTGAATCATATGGAATACATCACTGCTCATCAAAAGACCTAAACCTTTCTAGTATCAATAAAAGAGAAACAGATGGATAGAAGAAACACCTATAAATATGACAAGAAGTAAAATTAGAACTGAAATGTTAAAAAAATATAGAAGCAATAGAAAATGTTAGATTTTAAGAAAGCCAGAGCATTGCATTAAGCATCAAGTACTGATTTATACCAAAATAAAAAGGAAAAAAAAAAAACATATAGCAGATTAATTATAATTCTGTCTCATCTACAATCTAAACCATCAACTCTGTTGAGTAAGAAACCAAACAGCAGCTCAGACCTAAAGCACGTGGATGCCTGTGGGGGTCTGTAATGCAAGAATATGTGAACATGACCAGCTCATGCAGTGTTGGGGCAGGAAGGTCTTGCTCAACCCAAGGCCATTTCAGTTACTATTTGTCTTGGTGTAGCCAGTCCTGATTCAACTACCACTCTGCTCTCCATCCTACATGGATATGCTTCTTGTACCTTCTAGATGAAAGACACCACTGTTATATTGCACAAGCTACATTCAAGCCACGTGAATTCTGAACAGCAAACCAGTAACATCAAAACAACTTATTTCTCTACAATTTGAATTAAAAGAAGCAAAATAGAGCTTTAAAATCCTACCTTAATCATTGGATTAGATTAAGTCTATTTAGCATTATTAGTGCTTAGCATCACTTAATATGGCTTTAAATTAACACAGGATAAAGAAGAAAAAAAAAAAACCCAAAACAGTAGATACAAAAAGTTGTACTCCAGGCTGCTTGCACTCTTAAAGATGTGTGATTCTTAAAATATTCAGTTAAATGTAGTACTGTTTTTCACTAAAATCAGCATTAATGCAGAAAGTTGTACATTAACCATAATATCTTTCTAAATGACTAGCCACAATTATCTCTCTTCACAGTGTATATGCCTCAGTATTTTAAACAAAACACAAGCAAGCCACAGCCTACATTTTCAGCAAATGCTTTAAATAATCAAACGTGAAAGGGGTTATATTATGCATGATAACAAGTCTTGCTTTAAATTTTACTCATCAAGGAATAAAAATCATGCTTATTTAAACATCATTGATGTTAGGAGGTTCATGTCACAGATTCTCTGAATAATGCGAACAATGTCATTTATTGTAACTACATCAATAGCCCTTTCTGTTGTTGGGGTCTTTTTTTTAAGCTGAATATAAACTGTAATCTAAATCCACTGCAAAGGAATAAAGAAACACACTATCAGTGCCTCACTGCAAAACTGTATTCCTGCTAAAATAAATACATTTAGAGGCACTAATAAATTTTATTTAATTTTTTTTTCCTTTCTCAGCAATATGGATCAGGAAATACAAAAGTTAGGTGATTTAAGTGAAACCCGTGTAAAAATTAAAGAAGAAAGCATGAAAATTATTTTTTTGTTAATTTTTCATTTTCTGGGTGATACGATTAAGGTTTTATTTGTAAAGTGGGCTGTAGCAATGTTTACATGGATTTAAAAAGCAGTTCAGAACTGAGTTGTAGAATCAGATTGTTATACCCTTATAGTGGTAAGGAGGGTAACACACAACTTTTTGCTATTTCTATAACATCTGATTAGAATCAAAGACTCAAGGAAGGTAAAGGCCTGGAAAAGCCTTTAGCTTCAAATTTAATACTATTGCCTTCCTAATTACAGCAGTAACTGAAACACTGGGGGGAGTAAAGTCAAGAGGAAAAGAAGGGATATGAATGAGATAAGAATACCCAAAAATAAGAGGTCTACTCTTTTGACATCTAACATCAAGTTGGTTTTTTTAGATCAGAAAAAAAAAAAAAAAATCAAACCTGAAAAACATAATGCTGCTGCAGAAGCCGTTTCAGACTGACTTCTGCAATTTACTGCCTAAGTTACACCTCCTTTTTAAGAGCCGATTCATAAATATCATTGCATGTGAAAAACTACATCTTCTTTGCTCATTTCTACAATAGGATTAACTGGACAGAGAACACTAGAAAGCTTTTTCCAAAAGCATTTCATATATAAAGTCACTTACGCCCTGACCCTTACGCATCCCTACGAGGGAAAATGCAATATATCGCGATGTAATATATTTAGCAGACTAGGATAGAAAGTGGAGGTGATGATTACTTTGAATTATTAATAGGGTCTTCTGATCTCATCAGCACCTCGCAATGATTATTTCCTGCTAACAGCTACATTTATTAATTTACATGCACTACATTTAATTGACAAATTATTTGGCCATGAATTTCCAAAGACCTGCCAGAGCTTTCTGTTAATCAACTAGAAGAGGAAAATTGGATAGCTGAACTACAAAGCACTGATTCTAATTGGATCAGTCCTATAAGTTAATAAAGAAAATTCTTGTATTGTTCTGTATCTAGTAGTCTAGTGCTTTGACTAAAAGTGACTCAATATAGACTAATGCTTCCAGATCAATGTTGTTGAAATGCTGCTATTGTATTAGGTTAAAGCGGTTTAAACATGTTTAGATTAAAATACTACTTATAAACTGGATTTTAGAATAAACAAATTTCATAATGAGCAATATAAAATCCAAAATGAATTAAACACTGCATTATATCATCCCAATTATATATGTCACAGTTTACGAAAGGGACGATACTCCATCACGGGCAACTACTTGGCTTTATAGAGCAAGATCATGTAAGCAGCAGGAGTGCAACCAGGTGCAACCCTAATTTATTGTGAAGATAACCCTGCATGTATTAGTCAGTAAACCCATAAACCTCAACCAAAAGTTAAGGATTAATGATGTCTCTCTTTTATGGAGTGAGATTGGGCAAGAAGGCAGTGACAGAAGCAAGGAAAGAAGAAAAATAAATTTTGGTGTGACTTTTTCTGCTGCATTCTCTATACAGTGCCCGATAGTGTGAAAGGAAGACTGCAGCCCCCAGATGACTAGATGAGGGGAAACACTCATCTGCCAGCATTATCCTCCACGGCCCTACAGCTTCCTTGCTGTCAGATAGCAAAGTACTTCGCCAACACTGCTGTCTGTGACTGCCAGGGCCTTATCTAAAGCAGGGTTGTTTCTAGCAGGTTTCAATCAGACACTTCAGATGAAAAGCTACTACCACTGTGAGATTACTACCGCTCCATCCCCGTGGTCTACAAAGCGGGGTGCGTATACATCAGGCATTGCGCAAGACAAGTCACCGGAGAGCAGGAAGAAAATTTTTTTGTACCATTAATGTATACAAGAAAATAATAAAAAAAAATGTTTATTTCACTTATATCTCAACCTTTTTAAATTTCTGGGTTTATGTTTTATAAGGTTCATAGTAAATTTAGTACATGCATATAATCTACAAATAAATAAATATCTATATATTGTGGGTGTGTGCTCAAAAATGTTTTCTGATAGAGGTGCACAATCAATAAAGTTTGGAGAGCACTGCAGGGAGGCTGGTTCAGAAACACTGGCCAGAATCCACAGAACCTACTACCAAGTTAGTCCTCTTGAAACCGATGCCCAGTTTTGGGGCGTTAGGAATGCCATTGATGTGAAACCAGCTGAAACCCCCACTGAAGTCAGAGCATTTACACCAAATACTGGGGGGCTATAATTTTTTCTTTTTTTGGATATGCTTCAAAAGAAAGTATTTTTTATGTAAGCTAAAGACATTCCTTCCATGGTAGCCACTGGCTCCTGTTAGCCATTCATGAATACAGTCAAAAAATCAGTAGCTATGTTGGGAACCTTTAAGGTAACTTCCATGGGATATTTGAAATTAGGTAAACTTTACCTTTTACTCAGTTTGATGGTAATCCTGTTACTGTTATATTCACAGGCATTTGATAACAGGCAATTCACAGACAACGCATGGTAACATTTGTAGTAGACTTTTAAAATGAAATGCAGAAGGAAGTTTTAAAATATATATATAACCATTGATGATATAATGCAGTTAATAATTCATTTTTTGTTTTATATTGCTCATTATGAAATTTATTTTAAAAAAGTATACCTAGTTCTTTCATGATAACAGAGAAGTTATGAATGTAAAGGTTGTACTATACCTTCCTTCACTACACCCAGGGTGGTTGGGGAATATTGCCCTATAGAGAGTATATTGCACACCTATAGAAAGCTGGTGTGCAAGAGTCTTATTTTTTTAAATCTTTGTTCAAATGAGCAGTGGGGAGGAACAAGGTGAAAATAGAGGTAGAGGAAAGCCAGTAAGAGGCATAAAATTTATTCACAATTAGCAGTAACTGAGACTACATCTGCTATGAGCAAAAAGCACAAGGGAACGTAAAAGGCCCTTTAACTTTAATGTATTAAAATCTAGAAAATCTTCCTTAACTGCTGAAATGGCAACATGCCTAGAGAGCATATAACATAAGCATTGAAAGTACGTTGCTATCCATTTGTGAGATGCCTGTGGAAACAGAACTGTCTTCATTCATGCCATTCCTGGAATCCAACTAAACAGATCAGAAATACTTCCTGTGCACTTTTGATATTCGATACACTCAATTATCAAGGAACATACAGCTCAGTTTCCGTTACAGAGCCATCTCAGCCACAGCAGCACCATTAAGATGTTTATGTCAGTCCCTTGGAAAAAGTATACAGACAACACAAAGGAAAATCAGGAAAAATTATTTTTTCCCCTGTGCAAATTATCACATATGGACAAGGAGGGGTTATCTAATACTTAAGAGTAATAGCACTGTTAATTTCTAAAGTAAGGAAAAAAAACACATAGGAAAAAAAAACCAAACAGAACAAACCCAAATCTTTTCAAAATGAATTGTTAAAGCCTTAAATTTCCTGTATCAAACACTAGAGCTAAATTCAACAAAATGGTTTTGTATCAAGGTAGATCACAGAAAGACACAGGATCCACTTTCATTGTGACAGCAGAAATTACTATTGTTGAGATGAGTGCATTTTTAAAAGCTATGACTGATGAGAAGTCTATAATAATAGTAACTAGTCCCGTATCTGCCACTTGGTGAAAAGTTATCAGGACTTGCCAAAGCAAGGAAGTGCCGAGAGCAGGAGTTAAGGGCTTTATTTTGGGAAATAGCAGGGTTGGGTGAATTAGGTGGAATTTAAATTTAGACAAAGAAGAAGAAGAAAGAGATCAAAAGAAAGGATGCTCAAGACAGAAGCCAAGGTCACCTACACAAGCTCAGACAGTGAGAAGAAGAATGTAGGGGTGGTTAAGGGAGAGAAAATACTATGTCTGACTACAGTATTTCTTTGCAATTCAACACAAAATTGAATACTTTTTTTTTTTCCTCAAGAACAGCAATGAGATAGGCTTTGTCTTCATCTGTGGAACACAACAACAGAAAAAGGGGGGTTGGATGGGACAGGGGTGCTGTCTGGAATTCTGGGAAGCCTTCAGCTGACTGCACGCTGACTTAGTGCTTGTACAAACACTTTGTTATACAACTGCTATTTCATGACCGTTTCATTTCTAAACTGCTCTAGGGATAAAATCATGTTTGTGTGGAGGGACGCTGATGTCTCCAGGACCAATGGAGTTTCCTACCTTGCAAAATGTGCATCAGGAAAAGAAATAGCTGTCTGCTTATAATAGCTGAAGGCAATCCAGTGGAATTGTATCAACTTCTGCTGCCTAATTCTGTCGTTGTAAACATTCGCTTGAATCCTTGTCAGGTATTCTCTGCTTCTCGTTTCTCTGTGCAGCCTTCCAGATGTGCAGGGATCCTAATAACCAGATCAGGAACTGACATACAGATGTGAATACTCATCGAAGCAAATGAAGCCAGTAAGATCTGTTTTCAGCAATTAGTCCTAGAATTCTCAGGCTGAGTAGCTAAGATAAATGGGTATTTACAACTTTTGTCTGTAGTCCTCCAACTGTAAGCTGGGCATAATATGACTCCTCTGCCTTATCCTCCTGTCCTGATCTTCTCTAGACTCTGCCCTTGTTTCATTTTCTTCATCCTGCTCCATCACACTCCTCATTTCTCAGACCCTCTGATTCTGGTTTGTGACCACTAAATACAAATCTTTATAGACGGAATCTGGGTTCTTCCAGAAGCCTCATCCACGTTTTGGAAAAAAGTTATTTCCCCCAACTTTTCCACTCATAGACAAATGTAACTGGGATGCTAAAATGCACATGGGGGTCTGCTTCTTGATCTCTTATCACTGGACTTGGAAGAACCCCCCCTTTACTCTAACAACACAGAGGCAATACTGAAGAGACTGCCCTCCCAGCTCCAATATTCTGCCCCATCACACACCAGATTAGGTAATCAGCAACAAACATTGTAGGAAAATAGGGATTTATCTCTGTAACGTGAATAAATGCACTTTGTTCCTCTGTTAATAGCAAGGCCTTTTGGTGCAAATCTGTAACAACAACAACGATGATGATGATCAGTTGAAATTCCCATCAAAACCTCAGTACGTGCATCTTTAGAAGGAAATACTCAATCTGGAAAGTGCAGCTTGGCAAATAAGGAACACCACAAACCAGCAGGCAACATTTAATGACAAACGCTACTACAGTCTCTGATCATTATTCCTCAGAACTAACTGCTTGAAGCACCTTTGATATCTTACTTCCATTTCAGTGTTTGATGTCAGTTGCCCACGGCCATTAAATACTGCCACAACGTTACAGGATTTGCTCTCAGCTCTAAACTAGCTACTTCTAAGCTATCATAAAAATGGTATCTAGTACCTTTGGCCTACACGCAGTAAGCACCAAAAATGAACTTTTCTGGACAAGTTTTGTCAAACTTTCCTGCAAACACTCTAAACTCAAGAACTTTGTAACGGCAAGGCACATTCACTCAGCATTATCCTCAATCTCAACTTCCTCCAAACCTATCCAAAGCCATTTCAACATCTGATAAACAAGGACGGGGCCAAAAAGAACACTGTCAAATTATTAAAGCAGAGCTCATCAAGCTATCATAAATAGAAGAGCTAGAAAGGCTGTATAGAAATAGTCTTGTCACTTGTGTCCCATTCGTGACAGATATTCTACATGTCCTTAAGCTTCAAATGTGATTATCTATCCTAAATGGTAAACTGTATTGGTCTAATTTTTCAACAAATGGCTTGTCAAATATAGTCTGAACACAGAACCCTACTCCATAAAAAATAACCAAGTTTTACATTAACAATGATACATTTCTTAAGATCAGTGTTTCCATGTTTATTTTGAATTAGTGCAATATTCAAGTCTCAGGTTTGCAAGAACAAATTAAAACTAGGAATGCAGTAATTGGAAAGAGCTGTCGGATATTTTATCATGCCAGAGGTGCACTAAAGTAGAGAATACACTATGGACTACAGTCTTCATTGGATTACATATCAGTAAATGTTAGTATTTAAAGTATCTTCTAGTTTTTCTGTTGTCCGTATTCTGCATTTTGTTTTCCTGGTATTAGTGAAATAGAAGAAATACTGAAAGACATAAGACAACTAAGAGAGAATCTAAGTGACACCTGGTAACCCCAGATAAGGCTTTGAGCCTATAAGGCCATTTTGTAGAGCACTTGAGAGAAAAATATCTATATCCTTATTGCCATAGCTTCTCTGCAGTAACTTTGATGAGATTAAAATAAAATCTGATACCTTAATTTCATAAACATGCCAGTATAATGAGTTTGGCAATGCTGAACGTGACTGAGCAGTGTTACTGCTCTCATGGAGGTGGTATCTCAGGAGGGTACTTGGAAAGCAGAACAAGAGGGAGAGCATCGGTGGAGGGGGTGTTTTAAAAGTCTTGTTGGACTTGGTGCCTTCAGAGACATATCTATCAGGGAATGATGCAACCTTTGATACTATGTAAAAGATATGGATGTATTGTAAAAAAGAATATCACACCAGACTTGATTGCTTGGACATTTGCTGGAAATCTGCCTTTCAGCAACAGAAGCTTATCGGCTGCAAAACTGCAAAACCAGTTAGTTCCCTGTAGAGGGTCAACAGGACTAATCTGTTTTTTGATGTGCTTCATTATGGAGAGACAGCACAAAGCCCCCACAAATGTTGTATTACTGGAAATACAAAAAAGTGGTATAAGATTTTACTTTATTTTCTTGCTTCTGTACTAACAATTTCTCTTTTTCAACCGTTTCCCTAAATACTGGAATTTCAAACACTATGTAGAGACAGTTTCAGTCAGTCTTGTATTAGGTAGCTCTGAATGATCAGATCACAAGTCTGATATTTTAATCCAATAAACTGTCAATTTGTACAACAGAATTAACTAACATTATTAATATGAATTGTACCACCTGTTCCAACCACAACTTATTTCCTATAATGAACATTTTCTTCAAATCTTCCTTTTTTTGGTAGTGGTCTCAAACTGTTTTATTAAACAAGTCTAACAGGATGCAGAATCCATCACCTTTCAAGTCTCTACACCTCATAGCCAAAGATCAAGAGACAGCAAGTACAAGGTGAAACAGGATTATTGAAAATACTAACATCAGCACTTCCCTGATCACTTTCTCTTACTTCTAAAACACATTCTCTGACCTGAACATTCTTACATTTGGTAGTATACACGAAGCCAGCAACATCAACTATTGATGTCAAACTGGTGTATGAAATGAGGCTTGGTATATTGTAATAGCTGTCACAACAAGCAGAATCTGTCCATTCAGCTTTCTAACAATTATGTTTTTCACAAAATTCTTATTTCTAAGCAAAGATTTCAGAAATGCCAAAATGCCATAGGCATTGAATTAGATCTCTGATTTTCAGAAGTGCCAGGTTCCGTCTGTTACTCAGCAGGGACACATTAGCAGAGTGATCATCATCCAACACCTAGAAAGTCACCAACGATTTTCACGGTAGCTACGTAGGGTGTTGGAGAAGATGAATGGTATGGGGGAGGAGAATTCCTAAATGACTTAGCTAAACTATAAACTGAAAACTGACATGGAAAACAAAACCCCACTTTATTAAAGTGGCCAAGCTTTCAAACCACATTGTTCATTTCCAGTTGTGGATTGACAAAGGCTGATTCAGTTTCTTTTCTTCTAAGATTATCCAAATGAAGTCCTTATGAATGTAACAAAAATATCATCTCTTCAACTTTTTTCCTAAGAAAATCTCTCTGCTTTTGTTTTGTTGAGGCTTTTTTGTTGTTTGTCTGGGGTAAGCTTTTCAGGTTTTTTTTTGTTTTTTTTTTTTTGTTTGTTTTTTAATTTATGCCTTTTACAGATAGCAAAGAACGCAAAGACTTCAAAGAAAACATTGTGGTATAACAGACACTTGTACATTTTCCCACCATTTTGATCCAATTGAATGTTTCCTTTCAGCTCATTTCATTCTCATGCTGGCTTAATAGCATTAGAACCAAAGATGCACCATTATGCAACAAGAAAACTGGCTTCTTAGTAAAGAAGGCTGAGTTTTTTCTTCCTACTACCTTGAAATCTACGACATGTTTTTACCAGGATACTCTGTTTTACCACAAACTCAGTAACGCATGATAAACTTTATACAAGATCTGGAAATGTATCAATGTACCATGGTTGGTCTTGACAAAAATTCCTCATCAACACAGACAGATTTTTGTCACCCCAAAACATCATTCTATGCACAGCCCACCTTTTCATTTTAGTTTTCCTACTCAAGACCCAACATCAGTTTTGTACCTGTTAAGGGTTTTTTAAATGGAACTGCCATCAAATAAGATGCAGTAAAGACTGCCCATATATAGCCCACTCTTTTTTTAGCCCATGTGTCTTCACAGCTGGGTCCTTGCTTTGTCGCTCAGCCTTAGCCAACTGAATCATGTTTTGAGTTGATGCAAGTCTAGGCAGTCTTACTTAGCCCTTAGAAATTTCATTCCATTACTGTGAGGTTTGACTGGCTGCTCCCTCATATACCTTACTGGTCTGTACACAAACTGGAGGTTTCCTGCTTGTGATTGTAATTCCTCTGCCTGCTGTACCCTGAATTTTTGGACATCTTCCCTTCTTGACTAAGTTTAGTTGCTATTCAGGAGTAGAGCAATCTATGCTTCTTTCTAAAGGGTTCCACCTGACCTGGTCAATTATAGCAACATAAAATCATTGTGACGTAATGGGTGAAAAACCAACAATCACCCCCATAAAATGCTGTCTTACTGCAGCTAAATATTCAAGCTTATTTGTGAAGAGTGTTTTCAGAAACTCACATTTTCAAAAACCTGCCTACATTTACTGCCATTTCTTGTTTTACTTCAGATAAACTTTTTGATTAATTCAGTTGGCAAAAGTTCACCCAAACATGACTTGTTAAGCTTTTCATTATCCACAATGAAGAGGAGCAACAGTGTGTGACAAAATTTTAGGCTTATTCAGCTTCTGAACTATTGAGCAAACACACATTCCAGAACAAAATGATGTTTTGAGCTACAGTATTTGCTGCCAAAAGTTTAGTCAAAATCTTAATATCATGCTGTTGGTTTAAGTTTAAAAAAGCAAGTACAAAAATTACACTTTGCATTTTTCATAAGTAATGATAAAATATTGATCCTTTTTATTTCTGCTCTGAAATAACCACTTTGAACTTTTTTTCTTCTTAAAAGTTAATAGTCCTTCTATTTGATAAAAGGATTTTTTAAATTTTTTAAAAGAAATTTAGAAGCTTCCCAGCAGCCCTTGGAGACATCACTGTAACCAAAGCAATGTTAAAAAGTTTAATACATTTAACTGATAATGCACTGAGTTGACAAAGAAGCACAATGTAGGCAAAAGAGTTTTCCAATGATGATTGCATATAAATTTTAGTTGAAAGTTGCAGTATTTTCTAAATGTGACCGTTGACCAAACTTTTCACATACAAACAACTGTTCTGCTTTCATAACATAACAGGAACATGTCTTTTTTCTTCTGGCTCAGAGTCCATACTAAAAATACATTTTTCAAATTTGCTTTTTTAATACTCACATTCACAGGCAAAAGCAAACCACACATTGATTAGTTCAGATTAGAGAGTGTTTTGTCTGAAATCTCTGAAGAATTTGATGCCAAAAAGTACATAGAATAGAACTATTTTCCTAGTATATATATGGAAATGATAATAAAAAGCACAGTAAAAACTTAGGTGGAAAGGGACCCCAGATGTCATCTATCCTAAACCCAGCTCAAAGTTGTGTAGGGTCTTGTACAGTCATGTTTTTAGTATCTCCAAGGATCAGAATGGTCAGAATTTCCCATTTTCCAACTTGTGTCTGCATGTCTCGTTCTACCACAATGTACCTCTGAGAAGAGTCTCACTCTGTCTTCTCTACATTCTCCCGTTACCTGTTATAGACAGGAGAAAGACCCTTCCTGATCCTTCTCCTCTTTCAGCTAAAACCCCGTGATCCCTCAGACTCTCCTCAGATGCCATGTGCTCTAGCCTCTCGTCTTCTTAGTAGCCCTGCACTGAACTTGCTCCAGCAGGATAATGTCTTTCGCAACCTGGGGAGCCCAAAACTGGTTACAGTACTTGAGATGTAGCCTCCCGAGTTCCAAACAGAAAGGAGGAATCATTTGCTTTATCTGCTGAATACAGGGTATAGCTGGCCTCCTTTGCTGCAAGGACACACTGATGAAACACATGCAGGTTTTTGTTGGAGAGGTCTTGCAGGTCATTCTCTATAAAGCTATTCTATCTACACAGGCCCTGGCTGTATTGTCATATAGGGCTATTCCATGCCATATGCAGGAATATGCATTTGCTTTTCGTTTATAAATTTCAACTTCATAAATGTCCACTCAGCACACTCCAGCCTGTACAGGTTCAGCATCACCTCTACTGACTACTGGATTTTTCAACACCTAATATTAAATACCAACAATTACATATACTTCCACAGTAAGTGGTCTAAATTGGATCTAACACTGACAGCTGTACAGGAAAACCTCATAACTCCATTTTATTTATTTGACCAACACAGGGGAAATTGTATCCTTACGTCACAGTGAATTTTATCTTTCTTGAATGTTCTTGAAACGAAGGATCTTAGGGGTTTATCAGTTAGACTTGCTGGACCTTTTTTCAGGGAAATTGAAAAAAAAATATCCTCGTAAGAAGAAAATCAGTTTCCCCAGTAATAAAATCTGAATAACATACACATCTCAAAGAGAGAGAACTACATGGAAGAAAGCATATACAAAGCAGGTAAGCTTTTCATGTGATCTAATAAATTAGATTATATTTTTGCTACCTATAAAATACAGAAACTTTAGCATGTTGCTTAGGACATTCATACTCAAATATCTTTTCCTTCAGGAAACTTTTCATGAAAATTTGCAAATGGCAAAACTTTTCTACTAATTTCAGTGGGGAGTTGAAACTCAGTTGAGAAAAATTCTAATTTCCTGACCCATTTGCAAACTATATATGTTCAAAGAAGAGCAGGCTATGCTTGAGCTACATTCCCAAGTTCAAAAAGTAAGGCTCCATCAAAAAAAATAAGTAAGCAAACATAGTTGCTTACATAAAACAGAGGTAAAGAATGTGAAACAAACTTATTTTAAACTTTTAAGGATTTACTAACAAGTAAGTACAATTCTTCAATAAAGTCTTCAATGAAGATTTGTTTGTGTAAAGATGCAGCTTCCATATATGTTACATGACCATGCATGCCATCTGTTTTCTTGCCTGTTCAGTCTTTCTATTCTATGGCACTATTTTGTCTGAATTCTTTCAAAAGAAAACATGAAAACATGTGGCTGAGTCTTCACGATGCCCTGGAGATTTTGTTTTAATCTCTGGAAGGACAAAAAACCAAACATGCCACTCACCTTCATCAGCAGCTGTTTTGAGGAATTACATGATGCAGTTATGGGAAACTCATAAATTTGAAACACATTAATTTCTGCTTAAAATTATCAGAGAATGAACACCTCAAAGATATGCAGGCATCTAATTGCCCTCTGTACAGACAGGAGTGACAGACTGATGGATCCGGCCCAGAAGCAATAAGCAGCTCAGCCAGATGGATGGAGCAGTGCAGAACACAACTAGGCTCCTTATAGCACGCGTGATGAAATTTTAATACTCAGCAGGCTGAGTAATGAACCACTCAGAGCTTGCCAACATGGAAACACCATGGCATGGAAGAGTTCCCTAAGTTTCCTCCTGCTTCATTGTCTAAGCATTTCATTCAGCTTTATCAGAAGCCATTCATTCCACCTTTGATTCACAGCCAAGAACCTGTTCCTGAAGAGAAGGTACTCAAATCCTTTTGGTACAATTCCGAGAGAATATAGTTCCCTACCCTCTACAACGTGACTCAAGGATATGACAAGGAGTATTTACTTTGGCTATTTTGATGGGGCCTACCTGATAGGCCAGCACAGAAATGATGAACACTACTAAAACTGTGGTGTTTTCTCACAAGACCAAAATAAATTCCTTCATGGGTAGCAAAAGGTTCTGTGGAAGAACTAGTGTTTATATGCCATCAGTTGCCCAAGACTTGTCACAATCAGAGCTTTGGACAGACAGTCAGTTCTGGCTAATCTTCTGAATAAACTGTCACATCTTCAGGCAAACTACAGTACAAAGATATCACTTTGTATCACAGAAACTACTAATGCCAGATTTTTTCCTGCCTATTTAGACCTGCCTCTCACCAGGCTAGCAGCTATGGAGCTTTACCAGCGTAAGATGCAGTGATTCCTGTCATGGATCTCAGCTGCATAGTTCTGTGCAGAGTGGCACTGTGCTGTTCAAATTCACCTCAAGCGACTTTCTGGAGCTCAATTTCTGTGACAAGAAAAGGTTAATATATTAAAAGTCTGAAAGGCCTGAAAATTGGGCCACATGGAGCTTCATGGTACAGCTGGATACACAGCTCCTTCTGGGCCAAGAGTCAAATATGCAAGAGGAGTAAAGAAAGCAAAATTGAAGCCTAATATTCCTAAACACCTGGTTCCAAGGGCATAATCTTCAGACAAAGACGACAACTTCACGAATCTACTATCCAAAGGAGGTAAACCAGAGAACAATATTCCTGGTATCTCCAAAATTAAGGAAACTGTAAGTACTTGTTACGTATATCTGCAGTTGTTTTAAGATGTTAGACCAAAGTACAGCAGAAAACATCACTTCAAGGCGTTTCAGCCTAATAAGCTTGCAAACAGGGGTAGCTGTTCCATATACTAGTTTTAGATACTTGAGTACTAACAGACACAGGTAACAAATATTAACAAGAAAAATTCCTTTTAGAATTATTTTAAATTGGCAAACACCTTCCCTCACAACTTCCCAATATTAAAATATGCTGATTACAATCAGTCCAATTTGATTATTCCTCAATAAGGAAAAGCATCTGAATAATGAACTTTGGTGTCATCAGATAACAGTGACATGACTGAAGGATGTGTATTCACTTCCACTGGAGATGTAAAAGTAGGGTTTCACTTTGGATAATGAAAGTATTTAAAATAAATGCAATTGACTTAAAGAGTGTTTTAAAAAGCTCTTTACCAATAAAAGCTTCGTAATAACAGCTATAACTTCTGATTTTAGTTTGTGTTAATTAAAACAATTAATTAATTATTCAGTAGCTGAATAAAATAAAGATGAACAAATTACCCTGTATCAGTAAGAAACTGATTTTTAAACCATTTACTATTTGACACAAAATTACTCACCTTGTTTTAGAGGAGGTAAGTCTAAAAAAAACTTAGCTTCACATGGGGTCACATGCATGAAAAAAAAGTATTTTTAAGCAACACTCTTCTGCCCCCACAGACTCAAAACCACTATGTTAGACACCTTTTTTCTTAACACATATTATTCCACTATATAACTCTTTGTCTTCCAAGTCTTTATCTTACTATACTATGTGAAAAGAATATTTCCAAATCTGAATGAGCACCAGAAAGTCAGCACAGCAGACTAATGTTTGAGTTCACTTAATATTTCTGTTAGTTCTACCCACTCCCATAATGATTCAGAATTTTTAAGACAAACATAAAATTAAAGTTCACTTCATATGTATGGAAGAAACAACACCACCACACAAACAACATTAGATTGTTACCAATGCCCTTTTAAAATCACTTACCAAGTCTAAGAATAGCTATCTAATTGCAAGCTTTAGAATCATAGAATAGAATCATAGAACGGTTTGGGTTAGAAGGGACCTTAAGTCCCTTAGACTTAAGTCCCTAAGGGTTTGAGTTAGAAGGGACCATCAAGTTTCAACCCCCCTGCCCTGGGCAGGGACACCTCCCACTAGAGCAGGTTGCTCAAAGCCCCATCCAGCCTGGCCTTGAACACCTCCACAGATAGGGCAGCCACGACTTCCCTGGGCAACCTGTTCCAGTGTCTCACCACCCTCACAGGAAAGAATTTCTTTCTAGTATCTAATCTAAATCTCCCCTCTTCCAATTTAAACCCATTGCCCCTTGTCCTGTCACTACACTTCCTGACAAAGAGTCCCTCTCCAGCTCTCCTATAGGCTCCCTTCAGATATTGAAAGGCTGTTATAAGGTCTCCCTGGAGCCTTCTCTTCTCCAGGCTGAACAACCTCAGCTCTCTCAAGCTGTCCTCAAAGGAGAAGTGCTCCATCCCTCTGATCATCTTTGTGGCCCTCCACTGGACCCATTCCAACAGGTCCATGTCCTTCCTGTGTTGAGGACTCCAAAGATGGACACAGTGCTCCAGGTGGGGTCTCACGAGTGCAGAGTACAGGGGCAGAATCACCGTCCATGACCTGCTGGCCATGTTTCTTTTGATGCAGCCCAAGATGAGGTTGGCTGTCTGGGCTGCCAGTGCACATTGACAGCTCATGTTAATCTTCTCATCCACTAACACCCCCAAGTCCTTCTCCTCAGGGCTGCTTTCTAGTCATTCTCTGCCCAACCTGTATTTGTGCCTGGGATTGATACATCCCAGATGAAGGACCCTGCACTTGGCTTGATTAAACTTCATGCAATTTGCACAAGCCCACTTCTCAAGCCTGTTCAGGTCTCTCTGGATGAACATCCCTTCCCTCCAGTGTGTCCACTGCACCACCAAGATTGGCATCATCGGCAAACTTGCTGAGGATGCACTCTACCTCACACTGTCCATGTCTCCAACAAAGATGTTGAACAGCACTGGTCCCAGTACAGAGCCCTGTGGAACACCACTCATCACTGGCCACCAATTGGACATGGAGCCATTGACCACAACCCTTTGAGTGCGGCCATCCAGCCAGCTCCTTATCCACCAAGTGGTCCATCCATTGAACCCATGACTTTACAATTTTGAGACCAGGATGACGTGTGGGACAGTGTCAAACGCTTTACACAAGTCCAAGTAGACAACATCTCTTGCTCTGCCCTTGTCCACCAAGTCTGTGGCAATATTATAAAAGGCCACCAAATTTGTCAGGCACAATTTGCCCTTGGTGAAGTCATGTTGGCTGTCTCCAATCACCTCCTTATTTTCCATGTGCCTTAGCAGAGATTCCATGAGGATCTGCTCCATAATCTTGCCAGGCACAGAGGTGAGACTGACTGGCCTAGTGTTCCCTGGGTCTTCTTTTTTCCCTTTTCTGAATATCAGGGTTATGTTCCCCTTTTTCCAGTCTGCGGGGACTTTGCCAGACTGCCACGATTTTTCAAATATGATGAAGAGCAGCTTAGCAACTTCATCCGCCAGCTCCCTCAGGACCCATGGATGGATTTCATTAGGTCCCATGGACTTACACACTTTCAATGTTATTTTCTGGACAACAGTATTGCAAGTATTTCTTATCAGTTTTTAGTTGAAACGTTGAAATTTTAAACTCTCATATTTAAAATATATGTAGGGCAAACTACAGACATCAAACATATGCATGAAATCTCCTTGGTTATTCTAGGTACTAGTTTGTTCCACAGAGAGATTAGCAGTCAAAATATTAAAAACTTCTCAACGAACTGGAGTCTCTTAAGAAACAAAGTGACCTTGATACCAAAAGTCGATACTTGACTCAAAAGTATAATATAATTTTACCAAAGAAAGAAGTTCACCAAGAAAACATTTCCTTCCAAAGAAGAAATTTTCCAACCTTGATGTCACTGGCTGGAACAATCCTAAAATAATTGCGTTATACAATTGAAATGCAATCATATCATAATGAAAATTTAAAATGCCAGGGGAGTGCACTTAAGGTGCAAATATAGCACTGTACTGCATTGCCAAATATTACCTACTCTGTGCTTAAATAATTCTAAGTAATACAGTTTCTCTTATATATAAGTCTAGTTGCTGGTGAATATTATACAGAATAAAGTAAGATTTTATCTTAGGGAGTTAATTTTCCCCAAGATAAAATCTTCCTTGATTTGTTAAGAATTTTTATATTTAAGTCAACTTCATATATAGCTTCTGCTGAATTAGTGAAATATTCTTCTGACTTCTGCCATTTTTATTGAACTGTTACATTCAGTATTTTTGTTGCATCTCTGGCATTCTACTGAATAATTATTTCCTACTTATCATGGTAAACAATAATTTATTTGATTGAATTGTAGTGTGAATTGCTTAATCTGAAGAAGAGTTTCTTCCAATAGGGACAGATATTTTTTGTAGTTTTTCTACACAAAAATAACACAAAATTTGGCACTAAGCTTGGAATATCATACTTAAGTATTCAAAATATATCACACTTAGTATTTCCACTGATAAAAACAGAAGATATGTCTATACAACTTTTTTTTTAATCCTTAAAACTCAAGTCCTATCACTTTTCATTTATTATGTTCACCTGAGAAAAACTAGTATCAAGAAGCTCAAAACTACAAAATCTTTCCTTGCACCAAACTAAGAGATCAGCTTTGTTTTGTTAAAGTTTCTTAAATAATCTTGCCATCCCAACAATGTACCAGAACAATTTCTTGAACTGAAGAAATACAATGTTTAAAAAAGAGAGCGACTCATATGTTATCATTACATTTTCACATCAGGGCGGCAGCTTTAAATAATTATCTCTAATGCTTTAAATACCTTGAATGATGAAATTATGATAGAACGTGTTCACAAAACTTATCAGTACATCTCTGCAAATAAGAAACTAAAAAGCTCCGGCTGAAAATTACAGCTGTATTTGTAGTGGAAACAGGAATTTTTGCTGTTAGTTAGATTCAGACTACAGCAAATCAATGAATTCCGAATGTGACTACTATTTTATTACTGGACAAACCTGATACCAAATTGCATAAAATTAAGCCTTTTCTTGAAAATTTGCATTTTGATCTAGTTTTTAAAAAGAATATTTCAAGCTCTACTAAAATCTCTTGTATAATTTTTTATATATATTTTTTTTACAAGGTGATCATCAGTCTTCTCAGCAGTAATACATAACAGCGACAAAATGCATTACATTGCAAAGAAATTGCCAATTCGTACATTACCTAATGCTGCTCATGCTTCCAGTTTCTGATCCAAGCTTACATCTCTCCAGCTGGCTAGCTACAATCTGACGTTCAGCCTCAAGTTCTCGAGTCAGTCTCTCAAACTGCAGTTCCTGAAAAAAAAAAAAAAAACCATTTGTTTTAACTTCTGTTGAAATTAAGAAGGAATCTCAGTACATCAAACTGTAGCTTATACAAGAACTGTTAGTATATCTTATAGGAAAGCTTTTTTTTTTTTTTCCTTTTTAAACACATTCACAGTCCAAATTTTTGTGGTAACACCTACTCGTTCCTTCAGTCACTCTAATGATATATGTCATAGAATGAGCAGGTGTATCAGGAACGGAATTTCCCAAAACATTTTAGGTCTATGCCAAAATAATTCACATTTCATGCAGACCTCTCAGTAATATACACATGTATTCTTAAAAAGCACATCTAAGTATGGTCACAACTGAGAACAATTTGTGTTACTGAAAAAAGAAAATAAGTTCTACAGATGATCATGTGGTGACAAAAGCTTTTGTACTCAAGAAGACAACCATCACAATACACACTAGTGAAGTAAGTAAATTGAAGGTGTGTTGTTTATAGATTGAACATAGTTTAATTTCTGCATTTAATGATGTGCAGAAGGCAAACTCAAGTAGCTTTGGACAAAAGCCACGTTTAAAATCCTACCTTTAATTGAATGTATTTCCTTGTGTTCTGTCAGTGAAGCCAAACCAGCCCCACCAGATAAGATTTATCCACAAAGCTTATAAAGGTACTTCTAAAGAGTTTTTGTTTTTATACACAAGAGATTATTCAATTAAAAAGACAAAAAAAAGAAAAGCAGCAAAGCCAATAAAAGTAAAATCCCCACTATTCCTTAAAGACCTACATTTCCCAGATATGGTAGCAGTACTTTTATCAACTACAAAATTGAAACACTTTTAGAGAATTGTTGTAACTTTGTTGTAAGTTTGACAAATGTTGCTTCCCTTTCATTTATGTGAGTTACAATAAGTCATTTTCACAAGTAAATAGAAAAGATCTCTTGCCCCTTTTCTTTAGGTTTGTTGAAGGCTGAAGGAGAAATATTTTGAGATTCCACTTGTTAAATTATTCCTGTGTCCACACAAATGCACCCATTATCTCTTTCTCACGCTTTGGGAGACCTCCCCATAATGCAGAGGAATGGAAGCAAGTCTCTTGAGTAATTCCCCAGCAATGTCTTGCCTAGCAGGAAAACAGTACTGCAAATGATTTGGGTCATGACTTATGTCCATCAAGTGCAATTGAAGAACTCAGTATTTGAGAGAAATGAGGAAATGGTAGAAGTAGAGAGAAGAATTCAAAAGTCTCCTTCCTATCTGCTACCTAAAACCTCTGACCAAGAAGCCAGAGACAAATGAAGACATTAAACTTCTTATCTCTGAAATAAGGTAAAGGTAAGTACACCACACAAAATGGCTGGTGTATACTTTAGTGGGGACTGACTATTTAACAAGGCCTACTGAATTCTGTATTATTATTCCAAGCAAGACTATCCAGAGTACAAGTCTGACCACCAAAAGTCAGACTGATGTAAAGCACAAACCATCACTGCTCCCTGAATGTTAATAGTGCAGTAGTAATCACAGTTAGTAATATTCTCTGCACATTTTTGTAATATACAGAAATACCTTTTTTGCTGTTGTTTGTAGATAGGTCTATTAAAAATCATGTAATAATAATCACTTGTTTCAGATATGCCTACTTCACAGAAAGAATTTGTTTCTCACCTAGGAGCATCAATTGTCTGAAAAGCTGAAGAGACTGTTGATCAACTTCCCAAGAGTTATTATGCAAATCCTGGCTTTGTTTGCATAAAATACCCTTACTGCAGAAAGGATTGTAGCCAAAATACTACTAAAGTTTTGAACATAAAATCAAAGTGGTACAGTATTTCCTATGATAGCATGCTTATACCAAAGCATGTAAGCCCTGAGAAAGTTTGATAGTATAAAATACCAAACAAAACCAGACCATTAAGTTTACTTTCAAAATTAAAGCAAAAGCTTTAATAGCTACTGTGTTCCATTGTTTATGTTACTTGACTCTATCATGGCAATGATATCAATAGACATTTTGATGCCTAGCATTTTTATCTAGCCAGCTTCACCTCCAGCCATCCCAGGTGAGGCAAGTCAGACACACTCTTTGCCGTGGCATGGCAGAGTGCACCTTTTTTCTATCTGCCTAGTGAGAAGATGCAGCTGTCCCCATAATGTTACTAATGGAAGGTAAGAATCAATGACCCAGGAGCTAACATTCCCAATTGTCCATGCTGCCATTTGCATAGCTCATTGTGTCCTTTTACTTTAGTAGGTGTGCAAACAACCTCTCTTCAGCTTCCTTATGTCCATGATATCCTAAGTCAACTAAATATAGAAATCCCCAATTGTATTTTATTGAAATATTATTGAAATTGTATTTTGGTTTTTTCCTTTTTTTTTTTTTCTTTCTGGATTGTATATCTTCTTATGTATTTTCTATGCTTTGTATTCCTTCAGTTAATTACTCTGGTTGACCACCTCCCAGACATTTCTGCATTTTCCGAAGGAACATCTTTATGTCATGATTACTTTGTCTACAGAAGATTTTTGCCTATGATTCCAGACTACAAAATATACTTTTCTACTCTTGACTCTGTAATTTATCTTTCTTTCCTACTTACTCCTTTCTGTTCTCTTCTGCAGTGCATCTTTCTTTCATTTCCTAGCATACTTCATGACTCATTCTCCACTAATCTCTTTCAGTCCTACTACACAAATTGCTACTCTAGCAAATGCCCTAAAATGATCCATTTTAAGCAGCCTCTCTGTCTCTCAATAATTGGTCCCTTATTAAGGGAACTCTGCCCTTCTTAAGATGTAGAAATTAACATTTTCTGGATTCACTGCTCACATTATTTCAAGTCCTGCTCTGCAGAGATGACTGGAAAAGGACAGTCCTGCATATGTTCCTCTTCAAGCAGGAAGCAGAGATGTGCCAGATTACTTAAGGAAAAAAAATAATCTTGAGTTTCTAATGCATAAAAATGGCTAGAATACGTAAACAAAAACTTCATTACTAGCTTGATTTAATTCCTGCTATTTCTCACTAAACTGTCTTCTGTCAGGTGCCATCAGAAATTGGGGGGAAAGGAAGGAGATGGAAGGTCAGGGTTGGGCTACATGAAGGGACAGAGCCAAGCAATTATTACCTCAGAATTATCCTCTATGTTAAATTAAACAAACAACTGTGTTAGGTATTCCCTTATGTGATGACAAAGGTGCAGGTCCACTGTCTTGCCTTGGGAATTCAAGTAAGAGTCAGGAGAGATTGCTATCCCTCTGGATCGAGAAGCCCTGGCAGAGAACAAATTCATAAGCTTCCTTCTCTTTGTTTGGGAAGCAGTGAGAGCAACTAATATTTGAATAAATCCATATGTTTAGATTTCAAGCAGCTGTCACAGTGCAAGAATACAGAAACTAGAAATAGTATTTGCTTACATTTTATAAAAATAACTACTGAACTTGACTCTCTCATTTGTCTTATTTGTTCTGTTTACAATCATTTTCACCAGTTCATGCCATGCTGTGTTTCTTCACAACCTTCTATTATTTATCTGAATCAAGCTAATCAGAACATCAGAAATAAAAACAAATTCTGATCCACTGATTATGCAAATCTTGTCAAGACAATTGCAGAACGAAGAACAGCAGAAAATACATTTAAACAGCAAGATTAATTTAAGTAATGCCACGTCAAGAGCAACTTCATGGATTGTACTACAAAGGGTGATGATGCCAAAGCAAGTGCTCATGAAAAGCACTGCAAAACTGAAGTGACCAGTCTGGCAGTCCTTAGCAGCAGAAAGGATTTGGGAGTGGGAAGCCCACAGAAAGATTAGAAATAATCAAAAGAGTAATTCAGAGGAATCACTCAAGAAAGCAGCTTGGAAAGGGAGGAACTGTTTAGAAGTGGCATTTGTCCACTTCCGTGAGGTTGTTTGTTTTTTTAAAAACATTCATTATTCCATAGGTGGCAATTGGGCACATTTGCCTTTTCACTATGAGATTTATATTTTGTCTACCCTCTGCAGACATCAAAACTTCAAGCATTAAGTAAAACTTGAGTAAGGTCGTACATTTCACAGTGGCCCAGAAACTGAATAAGCGTGACAGAAATCTTCACAGCCTTCGGACAGGTTATGAACTCCCAAGCTCAGGGCACAACAAGTAAGAGGCAATTTGGTTATTTTGATGCTTTGTATCTGCTGGATGGTCTATACTGGATGGTCTATTTTAATGTTGGGAGGGGTAAAACAGGTTAAAAAAAATTGGCTCATATTTAGAGCTGATCTTTACAACCTTAAAGTTATCCTTCAGTCTTCTCACAGACAAGTGTGTATTGATGCTGAGCAAAAGACACAGCAAAATCAGTAGGCATAGTAAAAAGCAGCTGATACCAAAAAAAGGATTTATCTAAATTTAGCTTGAACAGCTTTGTGGATTTATTGAATTCCCAAGAATCTTAAGGTCATAATATTGAAAGAGAAAAAGCGTTTAGCTTTTGACTGTAAATACGCTATACAAATACAAATTGGTGCACTGATGATCATTTGAATCTTCAAATACAGACAAATTACTGCACTGAGGTAAGGCTGGGAATCCCTGGTGAGATGAATGGAGAAAGCCTGATTACAGCTATACAAACAAACAAATTGTCTCCTGGATTGAAGTCTTTCGTAGGAGTATCCCAAAAGTACATAGGCTTTAGAAATGTACGACGTTGGATTTATCTGGCTGTAACCTATTAAACAAGAAAAAAACTGTACCTCTAATTATGTCACAAGTAGTATGTGCACGTTGCTATGCACATCCTACGGCATCACGCATAATTCCACGTACCGCAAAACACACTATTCTTAACCTATTGTTCCGGACACACATCAGCAGGTGAAGTCAAAGCACATACTCCTGGAGGAAAACAGCAAAATCTAGGGAAGTTTAACTTGGAAAATCTAAGGACAGCATCAGTCACAAACCAGACCTGACAGCCCGTTCTGCATCTAGATGGAAAACAGAATTTCTTGATGCTCTCAAAGAGAATAAACCATCACTAGCAGTGCCCCATCCGTCTGACACTGGATGTTGTTCAGAAGCTTCAGAATTGCACTTTAGAATGAACCATTCAGTTCTTCCAGCTTCTCTAATGTCTCTGTTGTTGGACTGTGTTTTCACTTGTACCGTTCTCACCTTTTCTCACCCAATTGTTTCATTCTTCACGTTTACTGAAGAACAATGGGGGTGAGGGAAAAAGCTCACAACAAGGCAATAATCAGATGAGCAGAGGTAGCAAATTCAAAAACTCAGTGGTGGGTTTGTTGTTGCAGGACCTCAGTGGAGGTCAAAAACAAGTTAAGACTAAAAAAAACCCAAACAACGTACAGTTAATAGGTATGACTGCACCTACCAGTTTCCAGGAAACACCAACCTGAAGGAAGCAATTCATACACTGGAGGGCAGGACTACTATTCAGAGGAATCTTGACAAGTTGGAGGAACAGGCCAATGATAGTGTCATAAAGTTCAAGAAGGAAAAATGAAAAGTCCCGCACAGAGGATGGAATCCCATGTAACAATACAGCACCTCTACGGAAAGGACCTAGGGGTCTGGTGGACAACAAGCTGTGACTCAGCAGTGCATTCCTGTGGTGATGATGGCCAACCACTTATCTCACTACTCTAGCAAGAGAACGGATAGCAGAACAAGGAAGCAATTGTTCCCTTTTATGCGGTACTCCCGAAGATGCCATCTTGAGCACACTGCCTGGTTTGGATACACCAGGACAAAAGACATGACAAGATGTTGAAGCAACACCAGAGTGCCACCAAGACAGACAGAGGATTGAAGCACACATTGTAAAAGAAGACGCTGAAGGAATTTGGTTTGTTTAACATGGAAAAGGTACAGGAAGGACCTAATTGCAGATTTTTACTTCTTAATGGGGGATTGTAGCGAAGACATCATCAGGCTCTTGTCAGAAGCATGCAGCAAATGAACAAAGGCAACAGTCATGAGTTGCAATGAGTTAAATTCTGACTGGATAAAAGGTAAAAACCTCACAAACAAATAAACAAAACCCCCAAATCCAAACAACACAGCAAGGATGGTTAAGAACTAGAACAGGTTGCCCAGGTAGGTTGTAGAATCTCCATTCTTGGAAATTTTGAAAGTCTAACATTGAAGACAGACCTGTTTGGAGTACACCTCTAGATATGTCTTTTAACCTAGTTTTTCCATGATCCTAGAACTGATGATTTCTGGAATTTTTTCCAAGGCTTTATGCTAATCTGTGTTACAGATTAGAGATTAGTGGCTATCAAACTCTTCGATAATCATCATGCTTACATAAAGACACATTAGACTTGATCTAAGTGCTAGTATTTTATCAGTCTGAACCTGTATTTCTCTAGTTCGTTCCCTCACCTCATCTAAGGCTTTTGGGAATCCCATTCTTCTTTACAAGAGATAAGCATAGCATCTGGGCTACTATGCATATGCATTATTTAAGTGGTAAAGAACTAGTTTGGCTGATTATGGTGTTTAAAATAAACTATATTTCTTTTTTCATGTAAGATTACTTCAAAGAAGTCCCTTTTATGCCTTTAACAATTTTTATAGAAATCAGACCCTATTTTATTTTCTATTTTTAGGACCCTGATACAAATTGCATTCAGTTGCATGTTTCAGCTCCCCAGGCACACTGCCCTGTTCTTCTGTGTGTTACAGGCAAGCCTTGCTCTCTAAAGGCACACTGCCCAATTGCCTGGACTTCTGTTCCTAGGGAAATTGTATTATTTCTTCTCCAGCACAATCACCAAAGTTATTCAAATTATCTCCATTTTTCTGTTACAAATTGCCTGGTCCTTTTTTTTTTTTTCTTTTCTCTCTGTTTTGTATTCGGCTTTAGTCTTTTAGCTTACTCTTTTCTTCTCACTAGTTTTTGCATCCCTCGCCAACACTCCCAATGGTTTATCACCCACCATGATTGCTGTGCTATTCTGCTGCCTCCCATGCAAACTACTTCAGTCTCCAAAGTAATAACGTGTAAGTAAAAGCCTTGGAGTGTTAGGACAGGTTTAGAAGTACTAAGAGCTTTCTCATCTCATACCTTTGCTTCTCCTCCTTCAGTAGCAATTTAAGGAGATAAATTGACTTTTTAACTCATGAGCTTTCACTTGCTTTAGGGCTTAGTGTTATTAATTGTAAAGCTCAATGTGGGAGCCAAACTAAACCTCAGAGGTGGTGGATCTTCTCCAAGGAGAATGAGAGAAATAAAGCTGGAGTTCAGTAACAGACCCTGACTCTTCAGTGTTGTGCTGGCCTGAGTTTATAATTCTTGTTTATTTTTTAGGTGTCCAGGCTGAAAGATTTACTATGCCTAACTGGAAAAGAAAGGGGTAATTCCATTTGCAGTAGTAGTTTTTTGGAGCCTTACTTTGCATGGTCAGCAAACCTAATGTATCAGGCAGAACTGTGAGCTGATACCTTTTACCTTGATTTTCCAATACGTATCTGTACGGTAATTTTGTTCCGAAAAGAGCAAAACACCATCCTGATGCCGCTGCAAGAGGCTTTATTATGATGTGAAAATTATTTGTATGGCTTAAAGACACATGAAAAGCTAAGCAAGTGGAACAACGTGGTTTGAAAAAGTGAAACTTCTAAAAAAGTTGTAGACGCTGAACTACTAAGAAACCTTTTTTTGATTTTGACAACATACTCAGGTTCTATCCTCTCTTCTCCAATCTGATCTGTGATCTGATGGGCATTATGCCAAGGTGCTAGTAATAGCTACACAGGTGTCAGTACACACCAATATACGTGGATACCAATAACACACATCATTTTTTTGTGCAGTCTATCTACATGTTTAGAGATCTGAAGTCTTCTCCAGCATTTTATTCATGGATTTCTCCATTTCCCTATTCATATATCTCTAAACTAATTCTCCCAGAGTTTTGAAGACACACATCATCCTAGGCATCATGTATAGATGGAGAGCCAACATTATAAATCATTTGTTTTTCACTTGCCCAGAATGGTCTAGGAGATCAGAAACATCTAGTCCCTTCATTGCCTTCTTCCTCCATTGCAGAAATTATTCTGATGAAAAAATTTCCCTTTTGATTTTCCTTGCCTTGTAAGAGAGGCTGATTTCTCACTTCATACGTAGACTAATAGTGCAAGAACAGACTCAATAATTTGCAATTATCCTTGAATCTCTGAATTAATTAGGATACTAGATCTGAATATTGCCATGAGTAGCTGTTAAAGAGCTAGTCATTAGTATGTTAGTAAGGGATTCAGAAGTTATCTAACAAAGCAGAATGGGCTTGGTTTTTTTTTAGGGCAAGCTACTGCATGCAAATTAATACCTATAGGATTTTTTTTTTCCTTACAACTAGCAATATATGAGCTTGATTATCTGCATACTTGCAAGATTCAGTTTGCTACACTTACTGAACATGGATCAACTTTCAAATAAATACAGGATTACAATGAAACTGCAAGGAAATTTGGCACAAGTACAGGAATGTTTGTAAACAAAAATTTCTAGTATTCTGGCAGACAGTATGCTGATTAGTCAAATAATTCATTTATTTCTGCTATTAAGTTCTAAGGAAAAAAAACAGGCTTTCAAACATCATGAGTTAAAAAAAGTGTAACTCAAGGACTGCAAACCCTCAAGATTCACACATTTTCTCTCACAGATAATTCTGTGGCAGTAGCAGTTAACTTTGATAGCCCCAACTATGCTTTAGAATCTTTCTTCTTTTATTACAAAAAGAGAACTACTAAAATAATTAGGCAATTAATTCCTTTTCTGACTAGCCTGCAGAAATACCACAGATTAAGGAAATTCCCAACAGATGCATATTGTTCCTTATGAAAGGGAAAAGCAATTAGTAATGAAAATGTTAGTTTTAAGAAGTATCATTATGATCTTATTCTCCTAATTTCTGGTATAAATAGCTCATCTTTTGAACAAGCTAAAAAGAGTTTAATAATAAAATTACAGTCTAAAAATTACCTGTTTGAAAACAGGTAAGGAACACGCAGTCAGGATAACATTTGTAGTATGGACAAATACATGGAATGAGCTGAAAACCAAATTAAATTAACAATCTCATTGAATACAAAGAATTTTTATGGGTTGACACACTATGGAGTTGGCAGTACTGGCTGTCCATCAAGACAGAGACACGTTTTGAAGGAAGGGTACAAAATGTGATAGTTCTGGGAGTCTTCAACTACCCCTGTAGTTTGTACAGTCTGAAAAAAAAAAAAAAGTAATAGAAAGACATGACACATGGACAGCTGTTCAAGATGCCCAGAAGAAAATATACTATTCTTGACTTGGTCTCAAATAACATACAAAAAGTGGTTTGACATCTTGCAACTGAGAAGCCACTCTTTAAACAATCATTCTGTGCTCAGATGCAACATCCCTATAGAAGGGGGAAATCTGCCCATTATGAGCCAAATAAAAAAAGAAAATATGCTACCAAAAAAAAATAATCAAAAAGTGCGTTTAAAGCAAAAATTTAAGTGCTTGCAGCCAGCATGGAAACTACCTGATGCCCCCATATTGAAGGCACAGGACCAATGCAGTGTGTTAAGAAAAGCTTAAGACGTAACAAAAAGAAGTTAAAACAGTTAAACAGAAGGACAAAATAAGTCCTTAACAAATATGCTCTTCCTGAACACCGAAATCATCTTCAAATGAAGAAAATAAGGACCACAAATGCTGACAGGTTAAATATAAAAAGCCAAGACAGCACAATATTGTTCTAAGGAACAAACAGCCCAAGACATCAACGCTAACAAAAAATCCTTCTTCAAATGCATCAGGAGCAAGAAGCTGCCTGGGGAGCATGAAGAGCCACTGGGTGATCAGAATATAAAAGGATTCATTGACGAGAAGAGAAACTAAATGAATCCTTCAGAACAGTTTTTACTATTTCATGGGGAATTCCCATGCTAAGTACTCACTGAGGGATTCTTATCAGAGGATCTGCCTTAAATTGAAGCAACTATAGAATAGGGCCTGAAACAAATCAACAAAACAAACAGTAACAAATTGGAAGACCAAATGCTATTCACACAAGTTCTGAAGGAACTAGAAAATACTTAGCTTAAGAGAGATTTAGTACCTGAGAACTGAAAGACATGAACTGAACTGAAATGCCAGTTTCCAGACAGATCTATAGGACTAGAGAGCGATAAGCCAGATAAGCCACTGATTTGTCTTATCAGGCAAATCAGTGGAGGCTATAATATGTAAAAGAACTAGTGGGCACCACTATAAACATGAACTACTGATCCAGAAGATTTCTATATGGATAAGCACTTTCTTAAATAGGAGGTCAAGACTAGAAATTCTCACAGTGGAAGGTGTCCACCAGTGAAGTTCTGGTTCTGTGTTCCACACTGTTCAATACATATATAAATGGACTTAAAATAAGGAGTGAACAGGGCGACTAAGTTTGACAATAATACACAATTATGTGGGACTAATGCTGAAAAGCAACAACAAAGAATTTTAGAAAGACATTTTCACAGTCTGAAAAAGCAGGACACAAAATAGAAGATTCAATTCCCTGTAAATAAGATGATGATCTTTATGGAGCAAAACTGATCCTAATCTCACATGTCCTTCAGCTGCCTGGAAATGCTTCTATGAGTTGCATACTTTCTCCTGGAAACATACGGCTGATTGGTCTTCAGCTTCCTGAATCCACCTTTCTGCCCTTTTTGAAGATAGCTGTAATATTTGTTCTTACACAGATATATGGGATTTCTCCTTACTTCCATAACCCTTCAAAGATGTTAGGGAATAGTTTTGTGATGATGTCAGGCAATGCTCTCAGCACCCTTTGTTACATCCTATGAGGCCACACAGGAGTTGTGTCTGAACAATTTGTACAGATGGTCCCTCACTTACTCTCCTCTACTGTCAGTGATTTGCCATTTGCTTCGTTGCTGCTTCTTAACATACTAAGTTTTGAGGGCTGACATTACCTATGAAGACAGGCAGAGGATCTCAGCCTTTTCTGTGCCATCTTTTATTAATGTGCTGGCTCTATTCAGCAGCAGGCTTATATCTTTCTTGTACTTCTGCTTCCTACTAACATACCTGCAGAAACTTTTATGTTATTCCTGTTATCTCTTGCTAGAGAGATCCAGCTGAGTTTTTGCCTTCCTAATTGTACCTCTGCACATTGAAACAGTATTTCTATATTCCTCTTCAGGAGTTTTACACCTTTTGCCCTGTTCTAGTGCTGTTTTTTTAATTTGAGCTCTCTTAGTAGCTTGGTGTTTTTCCAGCTGATTTTTTTTTAGACCTACTCCCTTTCCTGCTTAGGAGGCTAGATTCCTGGTTGTTTTTCAAGAAGCAGCTGTATTGGGAAATATCCCAAAAAATTCCTGAGTTTACTTGCCCTACCAGACAGAGTCCTGTTGGATCCCTCCTAACAGTTCCCTGAGGGAGCTGAAATCTGCTCTTCCGAAGACCAGGTCTTTATTTTATCCCTTGTCCTCCTCAAGCCCCTTGGCCTCTACACTTTTACAGTCGCTGCAGCCAGTGCTGCTGTTGACACTTACATCTTCAAACTTGTCTTTGTTAGTAAGACTTCTGTCCAGAAGAGCACCATTTCTAGTTAGCCAATGCACAGACTGCACTAGGAAGCTGTCCTCGATGCATGCTGGAAATCTCCCAGATTGCTTGTGCATCACTGTGTTGCTTTCCCAGTAAATATCAGGATGGTTGAATTCCCTTCTGAGAACCAGGGCCTCCAGGCCTGACGCTTCTTGAAGGCGACCAAAGGTGACTTCATACACCTCTTCTTCCTGATCCACGTCTGTAGCAGACACCATGAGGTCTCTCCTGGTGGCTTCAATTTCAACCCAAAAGCATTCCACAGACCACAGTTGGGCTCTGTTTATTAACACTGTCATTTTACAGCTCTATCCACATCTGAAATGATGTAGCAGAACTGAAAAGATGGAAAGAAGGGCTACAAAGATGATCAAAGGTATGACATGGATTTTGTACAAGGAACAATTAATTTGTGAAACTTCACTCTGGAAAAGGTACAACTTAGGGAGGACATGGTAGAGGTCTACCAAACGGCATACATGGCATATTCACTAGCTCTTCTAAAACAGAGCAGCAGGATATATCAAATGAATAGAAGACAGGCTTGAGAACATATGAAAGAAGGTAGTTCTTTATGTAACAGGCATGCTTTTGAAGGTTATTAAGCACATCATAACTTCACTGTGTTGGGGAAGCCTGAAAACAGGTGGCTTTTGAATATTAGGAGACAGTATCATTTATTCTTGCCCTGTTCTTACTCTTCCTTCAGCATATACTTGTGGCCATTGGCAGAGACAAGTTGTCCGACCAACAATGACTGTTCCTATTAGCAAAACATACATTTATTGCCACAAAACAGAAACCAGTAAACGTAATGAATCAGGGTTTTTTTATATAAAAACAGATTTTCATCCATAAATCATTGAGATTGCCAACCTGGCCCATTTTTCCACTAAAACACAAAGTAGTTTTGCTATTGAGTATTCAAATAAACAAAGAGACTCTCAGATTTGCACTAAGTAAAACAGTGAATGGAACAAAAGAATTAAATATACTGGACTTGCTAAAGCCCTTCGCTCTGAGTGCAAAACAGGCAGGTATGAGCTCCAACTGCCTTTTCAGAACAGACTGGTTTGTGATACGATAGTATTGAAAAAGGAAAGGCAAAGTAAATAAAAAGAAGGCAGAATATACTGAAATTTAAACTTAGTGCTTTAAGGTAATTAAATAGCAGAAAGGGGGTTCAAACTTATTTCCGGCCATGGTTTCGAGTCAAATCTGTTCTCCTCCCTGCCCCTCTCCATCTTAAATCTGCCATTTCTACCCACAGTGGGAACTTGGGCTGGGTAACACACAGGGTCTCTCCTCCCCACACCTGGCAGCGGCTGAATGCCACACATATTCCCTCTTCTGTGACTGCAGGCACCGTTTCCATGGCAGCGCCAGGAAAACCACTCTGAACTGGTCAGGGAAGGAGGTGAGGAGAACCACAGCCCCCCCCTCCCCCCCCAAATCTCCCTGACACCTCTGGACAAGGCTCTCAGGGAGAAGAAATCAAGGGCAGGAGCAAAGCGGCAGGCGGTGAGGGATCAAAGGCACAGACAGCACCACACAGCATGGAAACCTCCCTCACGTCTCCTGAGAGCTGCTGGGGTTCAAGCACACGGCAGCTCAAGTGCCCAGTCGTGCATGTAAGTGGAAGGAGACCTGGGACAGTTGGCAAGCACTCGGCTTTCCTCCCCTCCGAGATCCTCTGCGACCATCTTGCCTGCGATTCTGTAGCAGATGTATTTCTGGCCGCTCCCTGGTTAAGGGGTAGCAGAGATGTGCACTTGCCATGAATAGAAACACAACAAGGGGACATCATTTTTACTTCACAAATAACCAACACCAAACCCATGGTACTAACGGCTTAACTGGATTTTTCACCATCTCAGGACTGCGTGTGTGTTGGGATTATTTTGTCAAATTCGCGCAGCTGCATGCCTCGGTGACAGAAATGAGATGAAATGTGACACTTGGGAATGATCTGGACTAGCTTGAAATAAGGAGACTCTGGAACTGTAGTCTATGCTTGCACAACGTATCAAAGACACAAGATTACTCTCCCCACTTCCAAACCCCATTTTGTAACATATCAGCCCCAAACACAGGCCCGAACCGTGCACAGCAGGCGTCTTCACAGGATCACAGAAGGGTTGAGGCTTGAAGGCACCTCTGGATGTCAACCCCTCCCCTGCTCAAGCAGGACCACCTACAGCTAGTTAGTTGTCCAGGACTGTGTTCAGGCAGCTTTTGAATAAGTTCTCCAAGGAGAGAGATTCCACAACCTCTCTGGGGATCCTGTGCCAGTGTTCAGTCACTTTCACAGTGAAGAAGTGTTTCCTGATGTGCAGACAGAGTCTCCAATGCCTCAGTTTGTGCCCACTGCATCTGCTCCTGTCACTGGGCACCACTGAAAGGAGCCTGGCTCCATCCTCTTCACCTCCCTTCAGGTATTCATACATATTGACAAGATCCCCCACTCAGCCTTCTCCAGGCTGAACAGTCCCAGCTCTATCAGTATTTCTTCATAGAAGAGATGCTCCAGTCCCTGCATCATCTTAACAGTCCTTCCATTTGCCCAGTAAAGCCAAAAGACCCTGGGCACCTTCCAATATGTCCATATCTGTCTGGCAATGAGAAGCCCAGAACCAGACCAAGCGTTCCAGGTGTGGCCTCACCAGGAACGCAGAGGGGAAGGATCACCTCCTTCAAGCTGTTGATAACACTCCTCCTAAAGTAGCCCAGGATACTGATGGCCACCTTTGGCACAAGGTGACGTTTCTTGCTCGCATTCAACTTGGTGTCCACCAGGACCCCAAGGTCCTTTTCTGCAAAGCTGCTTGCCAGTTGGGTGGCCCCCAGCATGTCTTAGTGCATAGGATTAAAGGGCATTCCCCTGTCTGCAGCTACCACTACCAAGGTTACTGAGACAAACAAAGGTCACCCCAGAAGCAGAAAAAATTGACTAGACAGTTGCCCAGCACACAGTATTGGATAACTTTCTGTGCCATTAAAATTACGCTCTCTTGCAGAATACCTCTGCAGTAAAAGAGAAAACTCCTATAAGCTTTCCCATTCTGATTTTTCTTGGTGTGCCTGAGGGCTAGGAACGGATAGGATTTTCAATTATGTTACAAGTTTTATAGGAGACTATTATTTTCATTTCTAAACACAGATGGTCTATCTTACAAGGTTCATTCTTCCATGTTCACAGACACTCTCCAATGTGTCCCATGCAAAACACTAACTTTCCCTACCCTACCTGAGAAGCTACACTGGATATAGCCCCAAGAGCTCTGGCTCCTTTGATTCAGGGTAGACTCAACAGCCTGGAATACACAAGTCCCAGCAACATTTGCTAAACTGTAGGGATAGAATAAAGACTACTTAATTTTCTGGGCCTGTTCTGTTGTCCATTCCTCATGTACTTAGATTAACCAACTACCTGACAAGCAAAATGTGACATCAAAGTACTATTTAGCAAGCACGGGAAACTTATAAAGTAATTTACTCTTAGGCTTAAAAAGGAAGAGTACATATTTAGTCTACCAAAAATCATGATTTTAAGCCAAAATTCACCTCTATTGGGAGCTTTCTTATTACTGGGTTACTTTCCCATTCCTAAAGTTTAATTTCTGTTTGGTAACAGACTGATTTTTCAAATTACATGGCTGGCAAAGTGCATATGATTTCCAAAAGCAAAGTCACTGGAATTAGAATGAAAGAAATAATTTAATGGCATGCACTGACTGTAGTCACTCTACTTCATTTCCTCAAACAAGAGACTGCATTGACCAAGAAAAGAAGTTTCTTTGGCTCATGTCCATTGCAAACCAAAGTCAGAAAGAGAGAGAGAGACAGAAAGAAATACAGCATTCCCTCCCTTGAATATATTCATGAAAAGTGGGCAGAGACCTTTGCCATAATGCCTGGGATGACTTCAACAGCATCATTGGAATATAAAGTGCCTGTAGCCCCTTTCCACATCTTTTTTTTGGAAAAGCAAACCCCTCTGCAACAGTGTAATACCACTTTGATAGAAGGATTTTGAAAATTTGACTATATTTAACCTAAAAAAAAAAATACATTAGAATACCACTAAAATGGAGTCTACAAAATTATTTAGTGAAACAAATCTGAACCTGAGAAGCAGCCATGTGAGAAATAACACTGAAAATAATGGTTAGCACGAGGAGAACTGTGTGACATAAGTTATAATTTTAAATATTTAGAAATGAGGAAGCTTTGGATAACTCACATACCATGACATCGTAACTACTGAAAATGCTAACTTTTTAATGACAACTGCTGTATGCAAATGATCTAATTACAAACATCAACACACAATACCTTGTTGAAAAACAGAGGGGAACATTGCAAGCATCTTAGGAAGAAGAAAAAAATCACACTTTGAAAATATTACTATGTGTATGGAATAATGAGGCCTCATAATAGATCTTATTTACTAAAATTTTGCTATTTGATTCAGATGTTAATTTTGTGCTGCATTAAATAATAAATAAACACCCTTTTCTTTAAATGCTCACGAGCTTCAAAATTAGTTTGATACTTCTTTGAAATAATCTTACAAAGCACTGAGTCTAGATTTGCAAACTGTGATCATTGAAAATTTTTTAAAAGTTGTCTAGTAGTGAGAATGAAGAGAAGGGCCTGCAGCAGATAATAGACATGGGATGCTCCTGCCCTATCTGCATACTGACAACAGGACCTTCTGATTACAGGATAACAGGATTCACCACCACTTTCACTTATACACAAACAGACCTGAAGAACAATGACTCATAAATTAACAATCTGACTAAATACCTTTAATGGCTTTGACCTATTTGAATATTCTATTGATCAAGTTTAGTCAAAGTTCCATTTCAGTAGCTTAAGAATTGACCATATTCCTGGTATGCATAGTAGAAAACCAAAACCAAAAGGAAAAATCATTCAGTTAGATAAACCTTGAGGCATTTTTTGTCTTTAAAAAAAAAGGTTGAAGTTTGAAGAGTGTAATTTATCTTTTTTATATCTGTGAAGGTCTGAAGTATCCAGTCTCACTGCAAGAATAGCCTGCTATATGCCAAAATAACAAAGCAATTCATCTCACTGTACACAAACCTAACACTTAAATAGGTTTTGAAAGAAAGATGTTTTAAAAAAAAAAGTCAAAAAAATATGCAGCTAAGACACTTCGAAATATGGCTGCTGCAACAGGTGGACTGTTTTGTAAGATTAGCAGCCTACCATAAAATCCTTCTCTGTGACAGAGCAAACCACAACGTGACAGTAGATAAACTCCATTAGAGTAAATTTAAGTACATGTATCCATGTAGTCAGAATAAGCCAAACATCTGCCCATGTTTTTTTTCTATACTTTGTTGATGTTGCTATCATCTGGACACATTATCCACATGTCCCCTGAAACCATGTATTGCAATTTCCATCAACTGATATTACACCTGCTGAAGAGGGCAGAACTGATCGACTACAGTTTCTCCTGCTGTCAAGCTCAGGCAACAAGCTGTTCATGAATTCTGCAGATGTTCTGGCAAATTGGGCCAAACTGATTTTTTCAGAAGTTTTCAAACTAATTTAAAAACAAAACCTACTGTTTTTCACAGCTGTACTGTACATTACTTAGGTGTGTTTCAAAATTTCAACTGAGATTAGCGTGGCATGAGTGACAAAAATCATAATGAGAGTTAATTCCATGAGATATAAAAAATATTATGTGATGACAGAAGAGTTATCAAGCAATAAGGAGAGTGCTGGCAAACAATAATGACTGGGCTCCCATCCCCAGAATCAAATACCTTCATAATGTACAGATTTTATTTTTCCAAATTTCCTTCCAAGACATATTCATTTTTAGATCGAATACCATGTTGTGTTTTGTTTTTGAAATAAACCTATTCAGTCATTCAGAAAAAACAAGTATTAACTCAAACTTAGGTTCAGTCTGTTTCCCATCACAGAAACGTAAAGATAGGGCCAGGAGGCCTGGTAGGACAAAAGGTTTAACCATAAAGCCTTTTAGACACTGGATATCTGTTTGGACCAACTCTATCTGGAGGTTACAGCCAACCTTTGTCAACTCTGTCTTGCAGCCATATCACACCCATACCTATTGTATGCCTTATTAACAGAAGGAAGTTAGTTATTTCCAGAAAGCAGTGCCTGGACACCTTGCCTCTACATTTATCCAAGTTCATTTCCATTTTGAGGCAGTACAACACTGATCCAAAAGTACTAAAAAAGTAAGAATAGGAAAGAGTTAAGATTATTGCTGCCAGACTTTCCGAGTTGAATCAATGCAGTAGCCTCATGGTTTCTGAGCACTAGAAAAAGAAATAGGGTAAAGGCATACTGACAGTAAAATTATGTCACAGGAGAGTTTAAGCCTTCAAAACACTGATTGGTAGCAGCCCACTAACTAATAGTGGAATTCGATAATATCTGAAATAATTTTAAAAAATTAATAAGGCATATTTTGTTTGAAAAAAGTTTGCAAATCAGAAATTTATCAAAAAGACTTTAATCTGCATGCATATACAGACAAAATAAAGCCTCTCTTACTGAGGTGCAGGCAGGTACTATTTGTGTGTGTATTTCTGTTTAGGAGCAAATGAGTCCATTTATCTCTAGTACTGCATTTACTACAGCCATATGTGCAATTTCTAGGTACTTCAAAAACTAAAAACAGAACTTAGAATTCAGCTAGAAAATTACTTCTGCTTTTAGATGAGCTCATGCAATTCCTAATGAAAGGCACACCATATGGTTCAATACATAATATCGGATAAGAGAATGACACCCTGAGGTCAGAGCAGCCCTTGAGAACGTAGCAAGACTCGTCCACAGCAGGACAGGATGGCAGGAGCAGAAGAAACTCAGAGCAGAAGTTTAAGAATGAAAGTGGCGTGGCCCTGCCTAAATGATCGCCACACTTAGTTACTCACAAAGCAACAAGCTTCATTCCCGGTAAAGAAAACCAAAGCAACTGTGCTGTCAAAGAAAATATTATGTTTCTGAAAGCTGCATCAGCCACAGAAAACAACTCTCAGGTCAGGAGACCCAGCGGAAGCAAGGCCACCCCCCAGCCTGCCAGAGCAGACACCCTCCCAACTGCCTGAGACTTCCTCAATGGACTGATCGCCCATGGAAACACTCTAAATATGAGAAAACTTAAACAACCCCAATATGATTTTGGCAGCTACACTAAGGATAGCTTTGTGCTTGCATGGTATATTGGACACATAGCCTTTACTTGACTTGCTATCGCTTGCTATGAATTCTGATAACAATCGACTGTTTCCTTGTCAGTCCTGTATTTTTTGAATCAAAACATGGGGTGCATCTACCCAAACCACTCGAGAAGAAATGCAAAAATCCATACAGCATCCTCTCCAGCATATCATCCTGGTATCCTTAATGTGATTTGATTGACCATTAATTTACACATGCTATGCCAGACACATCCAGTCAGCGCTCCCAGGAGTAGACCTAGCCTGTGAGGAGATTTCACCTGCCTCAGCATTGCTGTCCTCTGCTGTTGTGAGCACTTGCTTTTTAACTTACCTGTCTACATACAGTAACAATGGCATACAGTCCAAAATACACTGAATTTTGCTACCCATTAAACAGCAAGCATCTTATCCTACGAAACACTACTGCTTGTGTCTCAATGAATGCACCTGCAGGAAAATGGGTGACAACGGAGCCATAGCCAGTTACTCCCCCTGTTTTTCTCAAACACCACCGAGCA
>BJBW01004088.1:182768-224195 GCA_004320125.1 Scolopax mira | reverse complement strand
CTAAAGATACAAGTTTCAGGAAGGTGTTATCACAAGAGCTTATCCATGAAAGGAAATTCGGTAACTTTTAAGGACTGTTAGTCCTCCAAACAGTGTATTGCCATAGTTCAGAGGAAAAAAAATTAACTTTTCCCCAGTCTGTTGACCCGTTTCATTTCAGTGAAACCTACTACTGAGGTGCATACAAGGACACTGGAAAGATGCTTTGGAACTCATTCAGCACGTGGTGGATCTGTAACCCCTCCTGATTTCATCTTTGCTCAAGGCTGTCTATATGTTTTTACTGCTCTGTTTAAATAAGAACATCCTTTTCCTTTGGTTGGAAGGACCAACATCTGATCTAGATGTCAATTCTATTTCCCCTTTTCATCGCATAATTCTGAGCAAATGATTTCAAACACAATTTACATAGATGCAGCTGGTAACATTTCACCTCCTCCACAGAATATGTCAATATGTAGTTCAGTTTACTATCTCTGAAGTTACTTAAAACAGTCATTAAACTTAGGATTCTTCTGCATTTGCTGCAACTATGAATTCTGGAAGCTCAGGTGAGTCTCTTCCACAGCTACAAGGGTATCATAATGCAATCCAACACAGACTTACCTCCTGTAAGTGAGCTAAGCTTCACTAATTTCAGTAGATCCTGATAGCTCATTTTAAAGCATCCAAGAACTTGTTCTGACTTTTACTGTATATTATTGATTAGAAAAAAAAAGAAAGAAATACAAGGGAAAAAATCACGAATAATTTCCTCTGACTCAGCAGCCACAATCTTTCCTCTCTAACAGCACTAAATCTCATACAAGGACTGAGGACCTGTTCTATGGCAGGGGCTGGGCTGACTACTTTTTGAAGGACTCAGGAATAAGTCTTTACCCATGTGACTGAGCATCGGTTACACGGGAAATTATTTAAAAAGAGCCATAGCCTACGAGTATAGGACTGTGCACAAATAATGGCCTTGAATGTCAGGGAAAGACAGACAATGAAAAATAACAGGGCCACTGTGCAGACTGAGCTGAAGAAAAGGAACACAACCCGAGCACAAGGATGAGAACTTCCTCCTCACAGAAAACTGACATCAAGCCATTTCTATGTTTGATTCTCAACCTAAAAGTTGGCTATTAAAGTTTTAGTACATCCAAAGCCAGCTGGGTGAGTAAACTGTGGAACCAAAAGAAATCTAGTCTGAAATCAGGGCAGGGCAGATAAAACATACTGCAACCTAGAAGAAAAGAAAAAAACCAAAGTTTTTGTTTGGGTTTTTTGGTTTTGTTTGTTTGGGTTTTTTGGTTTTGTTTGTTTAAAATCTCTGCTGACAATTCTTTTTGTTTTAATTCATCATTATTTATTAACAATCATCTCTTGCAGAAGAAGATTTTTTTGAGGTTTTCCAAGTTACAGGTTTCTAGCAACAGGCTAACTTTCCTATTGCTTAAGAGCCAGCTTGTGTGAACTAACAGCTTCAACTGTCTAAAAGATAAAAGCATTAGAAAGTTTATGCTAGACTGGGTCCAGTGATAAAATAGTCCTTTTTTTAGGACTATTTAGGAGAATAGCCCCTTCTAAAGATAATTCAGCAAAAAAAAAAAAAAAAAAGCAAAAAAATACAACTATGTAACACCAATTTCTTCACTTTCATGTTATCATCTATAATTTAGTCAACAGCACCCCCCTGATATTATTGATGATGGATTAATCTTAATCCTCTATGCAAGAGAATATGTATCAGGTTTTGGCATGTCCCTTTTTGCAAATTCATATTTTGGCACTTGAGAAAAGCTGAAAGAGTTGGAAACACAGAAAAGCAAACTCAGCAGTGGACCAATGCAGCTCAGTTAAGAAATCAAAATTAGAACTGCCTGTTGCTGCTGAAATAAACCTACCAATAAATTCACTAAAAAAAAAATAATAATAAGGAGCAAAAAGCCAAGCGGCAGAGGCTAACACAACCACGTGAGACTTCAGATTTACCACCAATTCCAACAGCATGGTGGTTTCAAAAGATAGAAATGAGCAACTGCACAATCAAGGCCACAATGAAGATTCTGTTACTTCCTGTCCAGTCTGCCAGGTCGCCCTGCAAGCTGGACAAGCAGCCTACTCACCATGGCAGCCAACGTCATCTGCGAGCCACTGCTCATGCAAGTGTAACAAGGAATGGGTTTATGTTTCAGCTGGAATAGTCCTCTGCAAGGGCCAAAACAAGAGCTCCTAGGTACTAGAAACCGAAGGCATCTGCCCTCAGTTTCCAAATAAACTATTTGCTGCCACTCCAGATGTAGATATCTTCACACAACATGTGTACAACCCTAGGGGAATGGTAATAATCAGTATTAATTTCTTTATTGTGCAATCAAAATATCATAGCACACAGCGCACATTCAGTGATACCACTATTTAGAAGAACGTAAGGATTCCTTTAAGCAAAAGTTATCAGTATTCATCACTACCAGGAAAAATGAGGCCACAACTGGGAAAAAAACCAAAACACACAAGACGACATCTTCTGAGTGCCTGTTGATTACCAAACGATTTAATGTCTTAACTCAAAAGTTCAAATAGATACTATTTCTCCATCTATAGTTTTAGCAGAAACTGTCAATGAACACTTATTGTGGTCTCAATAGCCTTTTACAGCTTTTCCTAGCACAGAAAGGAGAGGTATCACAACTCTTAGCTTCTCTGACAACTTCTAAAGCTGCGAGAGTTATTTGGCTTCAACTTGTTTCAATCCACTGAGAATAAAAAAATTGTACAACTGGTCTAAATACAAGTTATACACAACTGTGACAATTCCCCACATACTATACTAAATATATTGGTGTTTTTCTTATTGACTCCCAGGTTCCAATTTGCTCCACCACACTGTCACAAAATCAAGGACCTTTGTGGAGTAACTCTGCCATACACACTGTAATTAGAAAGGTCAGACACAGGGTGTGTAAGGAGAGCATTACCTTGACTGACACGTAGTTGTGTTTCCAACTACTTCTTCTTCCAGATCGATCCTTAATAACTGCACAGTTTCGTAGCGCTCAAGATTGACAGAGAGAATCAGAATTCTGCAGCCACAGAGTGCATGTGTTCATGGCTGGGAAGACAAAATTCCTGCTTCAATCTTCAGGTTAGCTTTTTCAAAAGCCAATAAATGGAATGATCACTCCGAGAATGTGATACAAAAGGTCTTGACATCTGGCAGAAACTATTTATAACTGCGTGAACACCCACGCTAAGGTGTCAAAAAGAAGTATTTTTAATTTCTCATAAAAATTACTCAATTATTTTTTACGACACTAATCTCTACTAAAATAAATAAATAAATAAAATCAAGAAACCCCTCCAAAAACCAAGAACTGCCATCATATTCCAGATTTCAGTGTAGGGATAGCCACTTCCATCAAATGTATTCTGTACTCTTCCATCTGAATGGCCTACCCAATGTCAGCGTTTTAAATCTAATGCATGCTCTTAGACAAGGCTTACCATTTCCTGCTACCTCTGCCTCTCCCTATAGGTTAAAGTCCCTAATGTATTTACAGTACAGGTAAGTGTACAGTTTGTATACACATGTATTTGTGTATACACACACACACGTAGCAAGGCTTAGTATCACAGACCCACTGTAAGAAAGGCTGCTTAAAACACAGAGTTTCTACTTTAAGCAAGTATTGTGCTTTAGAAAAGTGTCTTAAAATCTTCTATTTCAGGAGGTCATTACAATGAAATTTTACTAATGATAGCTGTTTTATCATATCTTTCTGTCAGTCACTTTAGGATTCATCAACTAGAAGACTGAACACAGGGATATTTTTTTTTTTTCAGAAAAAGAAGAAGAAATAAATTGTACCTTCTGCTTACAACTGTTCTAATGAAAGAATGCCTAAGCTACCTAAACATCATTAGTTTGTACATAAACAACTTTTACTTGTATAATAAATCACTGAAGAAATTCCAACTTTGCCTTGAACTCCCAAAAAAATCAAGATGTACATGTATGGTTGGATTAGTTCAGTTACTCAGAAATCAGTGGAGTAATACTAAAGATGGATTTGGCCCTTTATCTACCTGCACAGCACAAATGAATAATTCAAATATGTATGCAAAGGACCATGAAGTATCTCAGTTTAGCAACGCATTTTAAATGTATCACTAACTTTCAGCTTCTTGAAATATTTATCAACCACCGGAGGTTTCACCATGAGCACACTGTATTAGGGACTTCACTGAATTTATATTTTTACATTTGACTCAGAAGGATTTACAGAAGAAATTAACTGCTAAAATTTTAGGTACTGCTCTATCACCACGGGCTTTGCAAGTCCCTTCATAACTGTTTCTAAATTACTGTAATGATCTTCCCACAGCCTAAGACTAACTGGGATCTTTACACAGCACATCTTAGAGGGAAGAAAAGGGACATAACAGGTTTCTGGATGCCTGACTTCAGAAACCACCAAAAAAAAAAAAAATGGCATGCAATGAAAAAGCTACTGAAAGAAGCCACAGTACTAAGCATGCTTTGAGACACCACAGTCAACCTAAAAAGTGCCACATAATGGATTAAGCAGTCTTATTCAATTCACTCTAATGGCATGAATTAGTTAACAGAACTGGATGGATCCACTAGGAACAAGCTAGGATCAGCCCGACAAAGCATTTAAACTACTGAATGCCAGTCAAATATCAAATTAGTTTTACTAAACTTTTTTTGAGATAAAATGAGTTCCTGATCTTGAAGCAATTAAGAGATTTTCATTGGTCTATTAAGGATCATAACACCCGAAGCAAGATTCTTCATGATGAATACTCTGGAATGCTCTTAAAAAAAGAAAGAAAACAAAACAAGAAAACCAGCCCTTAGCTTAAGATTGAGCAGCTAAACTAGTCTGATACAGAAAAATCTTTTGTTTCCAAATTTAATTAATAAAAGCTAACAGTTACAATTATAGTAAAAGAAAATTCCCTCAGAGCCATATGTTTATTTCAATGGGTACATGCTTATTCATTTAATCTGACAAATGCAATCCTGTAGTAAACAGTATTACTTCCAAACAGCGTCTTGAATCAGGAATAAGATGTAAAACCAACCTGCTCCATACACTTTTTTTTTTGTTGTAGGAAGCACTAGACACAGGGGGTTGCTTTTACATTTGAGAGATTTCACTTTAATTCAATCAAAAGATCAAACTAGTGAATAAAGTGTTAACAAGTACACAAATCTGTCAGAAAAGGCTGTTGGGATTTTTTTTCACATAACTGACTTCCACAGGAAATTCATTTATTTAATCCCTTGAACAGTCAATCACATTTCCCTGGGACTCAGCAAGCACCAGATGAAACTAGGATGTCACAAACAAACACTGTTTTCGCTAATTTTCTGTAGTGAATTTCAGGTTAGCTGGCCCATCTACACAAAAGTCTACTAAAAAGCTTGACGAAGACTTAAAGGCTAGACATAAGAGATGCATATCACCTATTTAAGAATACAACCTGAAAAAAAAAAAAAAGAAAAAAAACACGAAAAAAGAAAAAAGATACCAATCACTACGGTTGAGTACACTGTAGTTATTGAGAAGATCTTGGGTAAAAAAGTACAAAGCAACAGGTCTGTAAGCTCAAAGCACGCATCAACAAACATCCATTTTTGTACAAGAAAGATCACTCTAATAAATTATTTTATTTAGGGGAACTACCGATTTTCTTAAACCTCTCCTTCAGACAAGTTGAAACAAGAAGGAGTCAAATGAAGCGCTGCTCTTCCCAACCTTTTGGGGAAACAAGACACTGCCTCTGACGAGTAACGCTTACTTTGTTGTCTCTAGTGGATTCAAAGATACCTATTTATCTATTTAAAAAAAAAAAAAAAAACCAAACAAAAAAACAACACAAAAAAACCAATAAAAACCCAAAACCCAACCAACCAAAACCTAGCAGACACAAGTGAGACAGATTTTCAAAGTCCACATGAAATGCTGTTACAGTATACATACCCTCGTATAACGAGATTTAAAGCATGAGGTAAAAAAAAAAAAAAAAATAATTTTTTAAGCCATTCAGAAGCGACATTTAAAACAAGTTACGTACTTTTCCACCAAATATCCCCTTTCACCGCTCCAAACAAGCGACCCATCTTTAACTCTTTACCTTTGTCGCCCGCTTGCAAATTAATCTCCTTAATCACTTCAGCATTCGCTCCGGGAAGCCTCCTCAAAGCTGAGCGGTGGAGTTTCCCCCCCTCCTCCTCTCCGCAGCACCACCTCAAGCAGGTCCAGTCATTTGGATTTATTTATTTTTAATTCCCCACCCCTTTTTTTACCACTTATAAAGAAAAACTTGAGGAAAAATCCGGCTGGGGGAGGCTGCCGGCCATCCGAGCGGTGGGAAACACGAAGGCGGCGGCAACACACACACACACACACACACACACGTCCCCGTCCCTCCGCCGCCCCTCTCGGTGTTTCCCGGCCGCCCCGAGTCCCGCCGGCCGCGGGGCAGCTGCTGCCGCCGCCGGCCCAGCGGGGCAGCGCGGGCGGGGCGCGCGCCGCCGGGCACAAAGGTCTCCATGGCAACGGCGGGTCGGGCCTGCCCGCCTGCCTCCCCCCCTCACGCCCCCACCGCCCCCATGCGTGAAACACCTCGTCACCGCCGGCCCCGCCCACCCCGCGCGCTGCCGCTGCCTCTGTCTGCCCCCCCCCGCCAGACATTTTCAGCTTCTCCTTCTTCTCCCCTCCCTCCTCAAAATGACCATCAATCTTCATACATATGTATATTTATTTAGGTTTTCTAACTAAGAGCAGAAGTCATAGAATCGTATTAGAAAAAAACCCACAAAATTTACACTGAAAGGGTCATCAAGCGTTGGGATGGGCTGCCCAGGGAAGTGGTTGAGGCACCATCCCTGGAGATGTTCAAAAGATGGGTTGACGTGGTGCTGGGAGACGTGGTTTAGTGATGGCTTTTTTGTCATAGCTGGGCTGATGGTTGGACTAGATGATCTTGAAGATCCCTTCCAATCTATCATAGAATGGTTAGAGTTAGAAGGGACATTCAAGACCATCGAGTTCCAACCCCCCTGCCATGGGCAGGGACACCTCCCACTAGACCAGGTTGCTCAAAGCCCTATTCAGCCCAGCCTTGAACATCTCCACGGATAGGGCATCCACAACTTCCCTGGGCAACCTCTTCCAGTGTCTCACCACCCTTGTAGTGATCAATTTCTTGCTAATATCTAGTCTAAATCTACCCTCTTCCAGTTTGAGGCCATTAACCCTCTTGTATCCTACAGTAGCAGTAGCCTCCTGTAGGGACAGTCCTATCATGACCTTGTAAGAAGTCCCTCCTCCTCTTTCCTGTCCGCCCTATTCAGGTACTGGAAGGCTGGAATAAGGTCTTCCCGGAGCCTTCTCTTCTCCAGGCTGAACAACCCCAACTCTCTCAGCCTGTACTAATGGGAGAGGTGGCTCCACACTCCAGTCATCTTCGTGGCCCTCCTATGGCACCGTTCCAACAGGTCAATGTCCTTCTTATGTTGGGGGCTCCAGAGCTGGACCAGTGCTCCAGGTGGGGTCTCACCAAAGCAGAGGGGCATATATGCTACTATAGAATCTCAGCAGAGCGTAACTTCACACTTAATTAATCAACTCCCCATATTCTTTGGCTTACCATTATTCTCTTCTAATATAGAACATTGTATTTTGGAGAATACTTTTTAAAATTTTCCTTTTAAGCTTCTGCTGCATAGACTACACGACTTGAAACTATGAAACTTTTGTTTTAAATATACAAGCATTGAGAAAATAAAACTTACACTCGCATTTTTAGGAGCGTGAGTAGCCATAAATGGCAAGGTGAAAAGCCAAAGGTGAAATGGACAGATGGCTCCAAGGCACAATACAAGGAACAACCTGATGTTGATCCCTGTGATGGGATCGCTCCCGCTGAAGGCAGCAAGACTCTTTGGCAAGACCCTGAGGTCTGCGGGGTCTGAGGCCAAGGATCAAGATGGCAAAGGTGGAAATGAAGCTCAAGCAACTTTTATGACAAATTCTTACCACCCCATGCAAGACCCCTTCAGGTGTAATTAGGCTTGTAAAAGATTACTGTCGTTCTGTGGTGCGGTTGCAAGTGGTTGAGTAATTCGACTATTCTGCTAAAGTCAAAAAGACTGAACTTGCTTCTGAGGATTTCCTGCTAAAGTGCCTCACTCATTCTGCCCATTTCAGTTGGTCAACCAACACCTGCGCCATCACGACTATTTGATTATTTTTTATACAAAGATCCCATCAGGAAAAATAACCTTCCCTTTCTTTTACACAAATATGAGCTTCATATTCAAATGCTTCATGTGAACAAACACCATCAGCCTAAACTCCAAAATAAGCCCAGTGTTTGTAACGAATCTAAATATGGTTACTATACCCATTTTAATTTTAAAAACTTTCTTAGCACACAAGCCTTCATTATTTGCTGCCAATATTGAGGTAAAAGGCTGAAGGATGGAACTAGAGGCTTGAGGTTTAGCCTTTTCTTTAAATTCCATATTCAATCCAGAACTTAAAGAAACAGCTCCTTTCTACTTACAGAGAGCCGCTCCCCTTTTCTGAACCACGCGTGTAACACCTCCTATCCTCAGTATTTATCGTAACTGTTTGGGAGCCACAAAATTTCAGTGCACGTTTCAGTACCCTCCTTGAAATGTCACGGTGAAGCCGAGGTCAGTTTTGCCTGATTTTATAGGGCACGGTATACACATTGAGGAAGGAAGAGTGACATTTCGGAGCCTGAAGTGGGAAAAAAACCCTGCTGACTCAGCTTCTACCAACCTTTCTGGGGCTCACCTGCACTCCTCGGGGCCAGTCTAAGTACAGGGGCTGCCCTCAGCTTCCCCCAAAAGGGGGATACGGGGAAGAAACAAAAAGTAGCTAAGCAGGTTCAAAGGTTTAGCAAGAGAAACTACTTTTAAATCCCTGCTGAGGCCAATGCAATAATAACAAAAAAGAGGATGTAGTTGGCTACTTGTCCCAGAAACGTTGGGAAAAGGAAAAACCAAGTTAACTATGTTTCTGAAATTTCAATGAAGAAAAATTTTGCTGGGGGCAAAGGATGGAAAATTACGTAGTAAAGCCCTTTATTTTAGCTCCTGAATGGCAAACCTACTAGCTTCCTTTTACTCTGCCAAGCTGTAACTGTCATTTAAGGAGAGCAATGTGACAATTTATTGTTGTTCTCCATTGCTGCCAAGCATGTAGAAAGAAGACTGTTTATGATGAATTAAAGGTCACAAATAAATGGCAATTTAATAAAAGAAAATCTACTCCACATGAAATAATATCTCCAAGGGGTAATTAATGACACAGCAGTCTAAGAATGTTCTCTTTCACTGAAACAACAGTGAACGACCATCCTCTTTCATTTCAATGTGCTAATACACATCACTGTCTCAGGAAAGTTCTGTTGAAAAAATAAGGAAACAGGTATTGTATAGGCATGGCATCTATTGCAGCAGTGCACAACATACACACAGTTTTGCAGTTTACTTAATAGAGAAATTTAGCCTAGCAATAAAATTCAAAGGGATTTCACTCTCATTGCCAAGATCAATGATTGGTATTAAAATGGATTGCCACATATTCATGCAAGAGTTGTTCAATAATTTAACATTTGTACAGATTGTTATCTTTATATAAAGAGATCCTAGCTCATAAAACTGATTGATGAAAGTGGAAGAAAACTATTTTCATTCCAAACACATATGCCCTTCCTGTTGTTAGAATAAGTGTTTTCCCTGAATCACAAAAAATCCCTTACACTTGGAATTGAACACATCCTTAAGTGCTGTGTTGATGTTTGACTTATTGTATATTGAAGCTGTGAAAACTTTGAGAGTTTGGACAGAGAGAAGTAGAAGGAAATCCTATAATGTATTTTAGGCTTTCCAGTATTATTTACTCAAGGAAAAAAAGCCTTTAAGTTGGTATACTGAAAAAGGCGTTTAGATGCAGGATTTTTCTTTTGCTTATGCAGCACATAAATGGTTAATTCTGAACCACAATTCAGCATTTTTTTGCTAATATCCACAACCTCACATTAATCTACACAAAACCTCACATAAATCTACACAAATGCACATTCCCATCCCTTTCACCAGTTTCTCAAGAATCATGTAAAACACCTTCCAATATCAAGAGTGTACCAAGTAGGTGGATTCTCAAATAGATACTCAAATCTATGTCTTTCAGAAGAGGTACGTCTGTAAGCATTGCAAGGCAGCTGTACTAAGGGCAGGCTTACAGGTTACCTTGTGCTCTCCTTAACATGTCCAATGAGCCAACAGAATGCATGCACGGGATAAATTTCTGTGCAAAGCAGAAATAGGATCATTTAATTTAAATATCACACAAATATTTAGTGGATTATTGGGTAGTTGTTTCTATACCAGGTTGTGATGGGTTTTTTCTTCCAATAAGCCCTTGCTCGGGTGTATTTAGCTATTCCTCTGCTTGACAATCTACACATATGCAGACAGAAATTACTCAAGAACCCTTCCCTTTTCTCTACTAACATTTTCTGGTCTGTGACATTAAAGTTACCATGAAATAGCACTGCAAGTACTAAAAAACCTCAGCTGCTTTTCAGAAGCTCAGTTCTATGTCACAATTTCTTATTGTGTTTTACTCAGATTTCTCTCTTGATTTGGTAACCCCGTGGGGAAAACCACTCAGAACAAGTAAGGGGTTTGTACATGGTGCCTCTGCAGATTCCTACAATTTCTCTTCCATAACATACGCTGTTCAGGCAAACAGTATAAACAGGGAATTTTGTTCTTGCACAATAACTGAAGATAGCCTTTCTTGGGCTCTGAATAGACAGAATAGCATTTACTTCCACCAACCTTTGCTCTTTATGTTATGCAACACTGATAAATAGCAGAATTCTTTAAAAAAAAATATTACAGGTCACAGAGTCTTTAAAATATTACAGGTCACAGAGTCTTTAAGACTTACTCTATTTCCCTGTCTGAGGAAATAACCAATTCAGTAATGTTAAGAAAGAAAAGATCATGGCTAAGCACTTGAAGACTTGCTAACCAACTTAGTTAAAAGAGCTACCAAGACCATTTAGTATCAGCTTCGTAAGTATTCCTGAAAGTTTTTCAACACCCAGCAAGAATTTCGTGGAATATGACCTACTTTTAAGTCAGACAGTAGAAAAAAACAATCTGAGAAAGGTTGGGTACTTCCATGGCTTCCTGGAAACTAGAAGTAAAACTTTGATTCCAGTAGGAAGAGATTTATGTCAATTTGAATTACCATGGAGAGCCAACCCTTTGGAAATACTGTATTTAAATCCCAACTAATTGGGCTAGGGGTGGTTTCTACGAGTTACAAAAAATAAATTAAGATTTGCAATTTAAAAAGTTCACTGGAAGTTTCTTACCTGTTTTCTAGTTGCTACACAGTTTAACTAACTGTATGTCATGTTTTGAGTTTTAAAAGTAAGGTTTTCCATTACAACAACCAAATCTCAAAGTGTGATCTTCTAGGGAAGTATGATAAAGTCAAACATCAAAAACATACAGGTGAATTCTGAAAAAAAGAAATTTTTTGACAAAATTTACATTTATCCACCTAACAGCTTTTCTGCTTTTCTTCTTTCAGCTGTTTTCCTACTGTGGAGCCTGTACTTGTGATACCTGAGAATTCTTTTCTATTTCTTTTTTTTTGTGCTGATTGTTTTAAAAGCAGTATGAAACACATTATGACTTTGCTATGAGATAGGTATACTAACGTGTCCATTTGTAACACAGAAACACTTCTCCTACTACCTGCAGCCAGCTTCATTTTCAGAAATTATAATCTGCAGCCAATATGTTTCATCATTCCTAGACTGATAAGCAGTGCCTTTTATAGGGTTCATAAATACCTCTCATGCTGATGGAAATGACCAGCAAACCCTTTAAAGGATTTTTAAATCATACAGAGTACTTACTTCTGCTGCTGTCCGTGTTTTGAAGTATTAATAGAAAGTAAATGAGATTGTATTTTGTCCCCCAGACCTTTCCTATTTTCCTTTCCTGTCTGAAGCTACAATTACTCTTTTGTACCTCCCTCTTTCCCTTGTTCCTGTCCAAAAGGGACCATTCATACACCCACTTTCTCATCCTTCTATAAATGCTACAAAAATAGAAACAAATCCATCTTGGACAAAGTCTGTTAATGTCAGTGGAAACTACCTAAACAGGCACACTGAAGATAACCTCAGTCTGTCACAGAGAACATCAATGTCTACACCACCACCTGGTCTGTGCAGAGCATTGTTACAGAAAACTGGTCTGAGCCAGAAAACTGTATTAAAGAAAGAGAGGTGGAGTCAGTAAAATAAAAAAAAAAAAAAAAAGGGGGGGGGGGGGGGGGGGGGGGGGGGGCAAAAAAGAAGTAGGATATTCCAAACAGTGTAACTGCATATTTTTATCTCTTGTTGATTTAGTCACCATCAGAACCATGAGGCCTGATAGTTACACTTAATCTCCAGAAACCCATACCACCTGTCTCATATAGACAAAGCTCAATGGTCAATGCTATTCTATAGTACTTACCACTCTATACTACTTAAAAGCTTTAATGCAAGCATGAAAAGGGGGCAGAGAAGCCATGATGCTAGGGAATTTTTCCCCTCTTGTTTGACATCTTGGTTGTTGACCTATGGGGTGAAAATAGGAAAAATTGGAGAAATTCTCCCCCAAAGGATTTATTTCTATAATCTATGTGCATTTATGTCTGTATTACTATAAGGACAAATGAGACTCATTTGTAATTTGTAAACTGCTATAGTTGTTGAACTGAATAGTGGCTTGTATAGTACTTGAATAGCAGCTTGTATAGTATACTACTTGTATAGTAGCTTCGTTCGGCTACAGTTAAACAAGAAGAAAATTGGTGCAGTGATAAGCATGATTTCTGGTTAAGTCTTCCAGAATAAATCAGCTGCCTGTTCACTGCATCAGAAAAATCCACTAGATGCCCAGCAATGCTGAATACAATGCATTAAGAAGATACCAACTGACTCCCCTTTCACATCAAAAAGCTACTAGTAAATATTTCCCAATTGACCAAAATTTTATCATCCATGCTGATTCACTGATCAAAGCCTCACTTCACATCTTTCTGACACATAATGTTAGCTCAAAATATTAAAGGAATAGAAAGATAAACATCCCCTCACAGGCAGTGAAAGACCCTTTTTCCCTAACTAGCAAGGTTACGCTGAAGAACTGACAAAGAAGGGGTGCATGGTACCCACGTGGGGAACAAATTTCTGCATTAGCAGAAGAAGCCACTGTTATTTGATCTGCTGTTCTAGGAGACAACTATTTTGCACAAGAGTAAGGAATGAAAGGAAGGCAGGTGCTTCTGTCACAAGTGCATTCCTAATACATCTCACCTCAACAGCTTGCCTGTCAAAATGGCAATACAGAGCCATGGAAAACCAAATTAGTGAGAGAATATGCCCAGTTACATAAAATCTTAGAAGACTGGGTAATGTGTGCCATCTTCCCGTGTTTTTTTCTGTTACAAAGTATTATTCAAATAAAGGAAACCTCAAAGTTGCTTTATTTAATAGGAAAGTAAGTCCCAGGGAAAAAATGGTATATCAGAAAAAGATTAAATCAATATTGGAACTAACAAATGGAATGCGAAAATGTGTTATTACAGCTGCGTATTCCATTGCTGGTGTGGTGATCAGTGACAGAAATAATTCATCACTACAACCCCAAACAATGTCTGTAGCCCAATTTCACTTGCTACATCTTGTATGATGTATACAAACGCCAGGTAAAGTTCAATATCTGCGATGCTGAAGCTTTGTACCAGTCAAACATTATGATGGGTTTTCTATCAAACTAAAAAGAGTTCAAGAACCAAAGGGGTATTTTGAATCCGCAGAACAAGCACATGGCAGCGTTTTGTGTCTTACACAGTCTTACATAGTGTCACTTCTTCAGCCTCCGAGTCACTTTGAACAAGCAGAACGCTTTTTAAGTCTGACTTAGTGTCACACAGCAAAGAAGAAATACATCCTTTTATCTGGGAATTCATCTCTGACCAGGAATAAAGACTTGCTGTTCACAACAGGTTATTTTTCTTCTCGTTCTGAATATAAAAATACTCTACTGGTCTGGTAACAAGAGGCTGCGATCTGCTCCCAAAAAGATCTTGAAAACAAAAGAATGCCTTTTACCAAAAAGTATGGTGTGATATAGAAGATGAGAGCCAATGTGATATTTTGTATAAAGGACAAAGATTTGGGTTTTCAGGCAAACCGGTATATAAACAGGTCAGGAGCTAGTAATCAAAATAAAAACATAATAGAAATCCATAGGGGGAGTGGAGAATATCGACAAACACACTTTTCATTAGAAAAGACTTTTTGTGTCAATTTTTGGATTAAGAAAATCAATCAGAAGTGAAGATAGACTGAGAGCAGCACCAGGAAGCAGTAGAAGTTAAGTTCAAAAGAGAGAAGCTGCACAATCAATTTGACCTTTTGTCAGACACTTTACCAACTCTGCAGAAATGGGATATTAAGCAAATAGCCATAAAATAGGTTGAATTATTTAGCAAGTGTGGGACTTGCAAATCATCCTAGGCTATGACCTACCTCTGTCAGCGAATTCGGCTGCACTGGAAAATAGAGTCTCACAGGATGCAGCCCTGGTTTGATGGGAGGGCAAGAATAAGGAGGAGCTCTTTAGGAAAGCCAAAGTCTGTGTTCAATTTAATTAGCACACAGATGTAACTAAAATTTTCGGGGGAAAATAAAAATGGTTTTAAAGTCAAAGATACAAGGGGAAAACATATGGGGAGGGTGCAAGGGAGTGAAAGAGCTGTTTCAGGCTTCTCTTTTGATAGTTTCAAAACTTAACTTCTTGAAAATGGCTGTAGGCTGCTGAATTATTTTTTACCATGTATATTTAAAATCGATATTATGAAATCATTGGGCACAGACATAATGTTAACAACTTCTCTTTTTTCATGCAAAATTTCTTTGACAGCTTGGCATATAGTTAATCACTTTTTAAAACTGAATGCACCCTAACACAGTGGACCTAATTTTTCAATCTGTCAGCCAGAATTTGTCATTAACAAACTTTACAAAACAGATTAAATACTTCACTTTTTTCTCAGACTTGTGACTTGGCAATGGGATGAAGAAAATGTGTATTTCCAGAAAGATTAATGAGTAATTATTAGTTGAGATTAACCTGCTGTATAGATTTAATGGGTTTCTGTATTGGCTGTGGAAGTTCTAAGAATAAATTGATGAATAATTGCCACAAATGAAAACAAGTTAACCTGATGGCAAGGAGTGGTGGAGACTCAGGGAGAAAAGGAGAACAGATAAAAAGCATGGAACAAATCTGATGTTCAGAAAGGTATCTGAACCATTGATACAAACAGAAAAGAGAGAAGGACTTGTTAATGACTGCACCCACCATTCCTTTTGGGGTGACAGGCACATTAACCTTCACTTGCTACAGCAATCATACCAGGCACAAAATAAATGTATTTCAGAGAATTCTTTGGGACAGTCATGATTGCTTAGCTACCGGGATTTTAGTTTAGGCTCTTACTCTGATAAAGATAGAGGTGGTTTGGTTTTGGTTTTGGTTTTTGGTTTTTTTTCTCCAAAAAGCATACAGTGCATTTGTTTCATAAGTTTTGTTAAGAATACAATGATTTCGTAGAAGAGGAAGATATGGAAGTATGCTATCACATACTCCCACAGCAAATATCCAAGGCCTCCAATTCCATCTGTAGAACATTTTTTTAAAAAAAATACTTGCTGCAATAACCAAGAAACTGTTAAGCACGCCTGAGAGAAAGCAACTTGGTCAGTGATTAACAGACCTTTTAAGTGACTTAAACTTCTACTAACATTCTCCAGCCAATCATGCATTCATTCTAATAGCTACATTTAGATAACATCCTTTCTTCACTCTGCAGCTCCATCTTTTTCCTCCTCTCTCCCTTTACCTTTTCCTTCCCTATTACTTTTCTCACCTCCTTCTCTTTAGGCTAAGCCCAGTTCCCTTAAGAAACAACACAAAAATCTCAGCAGCCCTCTGCAAGCACACTATTCTCTCTGCTGGCACGTTGGCTCTCTGCCTGTCCCTCAAACAAACTCAACAATATTACGGAGAGCAAAACCACTTACTTCCCTTTCTGTTCACACTACTGGAGACTACGTTGCTGTTGCTCCTAGTGTCCTAAGCTGGAATGGCAGAAGTTTATTTTTTTTTTTACCTTGTTTCTAATTGCCTCTTCACACTTCAAAATATGGCACAGGGTAATCAGAACCCCAGAATCAGCACCCCCATCCCCTCAAAACACCCAACCACCTCAATTCAGCCTGAAAGCCAAACCTACCATTTCCCCTGCAACACCACCAGGCTGCAGTGACAGACCGTCACTGCCCAGCGGGGACCCCTTCCTGCACCCCAACCCATGGACCCAGGGGCTCCATTCCATCTCTGCCGACCAGGGAGCAGCAGGCCTGGAGCTGCACTGGGAGGAGCAGGAGGGTGCCCACAGCATGGGCAGAGCATTGTACTCCCCAGGCGGGGTGCAGTCCTACAGCATCACCTTTATTTTTGAAAGGTGACAATACTGCCTACAATATCCTTCATCCCATCTTTACCTGCCCAGGCAGCCACGAGTAACCTTGACCTAATGCACAATTATTCTTCTGTGCACAGAGTACTCCACCACACTATTTTCTTCCCCACCTTCACAAATTTTAAGAGGTTTTGGTTGTTGCCTTTTCCCCTGCAGAGATGCAAATTTATTGTCTCCTTTCTTTTTTTGGCAACACATTTTGCAAGAGCTTCTGCTCATGCCCTGACCCATGCTGAGCCGTCTGTCAACCTTTACACCTTGCCTGCAAGTGTTAAATTCAAAATCTGTTCCCAAGCTCTTCGAGTAGCCACATCCATGTGAGATGTTTATAGTTACCAGTAAACCAAGCTGATTCACTGGATAGGAAACATTAGTGGAACCTACCTAATGATAACTAGGAGAACATTCAGTCTAAGAACTTTTGATATTTGAGACCACATTATCTCTACAAACTGGAAGATGCAAAGTTACATTATGTTGACACACGTAAGAGCTCAAACTGACCTACGTTCAAAATATCTGCTGGGAGTGGGCAAGGAAAGGTAGCAATGTATTTCCCAGGATGTCTTACTAGACTAAGACAGATAACCCTCCTAATGAGAACCCTTCCTGGCTGTATACATTTATGAAAAGAATGGCTAAAATCTTCCCTAGCTCGTGCCTCTTAAAACATCTTTAAAATACCTGACAATGACCTATCTCAGGGAAGGCTGTCTCCTTCCCTTGGCCTCCAGAGAAAAAGGGTTGGCTTTGGGTGCATTCACAAAGTGGTCAATACAGCCTAATTACTATGGATAAAGCTGTTTTCTATGCTTTGCTGGTGGCAGACAGAATTTCTCTCAACTAGGAAGATATGGCTGAGGACATGACAGAGAACAGGGGCTTGCTGCATAAAAAAAAGGAAAATTTATCTTATCTTGAGACATATTCTGCATGCATTTGAGGAAATGACTTTTTAAATTTCCTTCATGATGCAGAACGAGAGGCCTACTGCACATTTCTAAAGCAAAAATAAAACCCTGAACTGACACATGCTGGTTTTCTTCCACTTATGGATTGGGTTGCATTCCCTGCGATCTGGCGAGAGCAATTCTGCTTCCACTCACACGCAGCCATATCCCATATATGTCAGCTGGAGCTGCTTTGGAGAACAAAAGAACTGATTCCAATAGACCTTCATGGCTTAGACAGCACGCAACTTGGCCTTTACTTATTTTAACAATAAAAATCAATGCAAATAAACTTTTAAACTCAGAATAAATGATCACGGAAAGAAGTTAAACGTGCACATTTTGAAAGGTCTGAAACAGGTGGATGTTTATGCAAGAGTGGTATGGATGCACAGCTGCCATATGTTTCCCAGGAGTAAATATATGAACACAGAAAGTGTTTGCCAGGAGTAAATATATGAATAGCCATATAGAAAGCATTTAAATTACCTTTTCCATACTTGAAAATAAATCTTTATGCAAAAGATATGTGGAGATTAATTCAGCTTAGAATTTAGAGAATACAATATTACTTAGAGCTGTAGGTAATACAGCTTTCTAGCCAGGAATATATGACAACCACCTCAAAATACCATGCTCTTAGAGACTGCATTAGTACAGCAAGACGTACCAAAAGAATTATTAAAAAGTCGTGGGTTTTTAATGAAAAGATTTTTCTCATACTGACTAAAACAAGCAGACTTCTCAAGCATCTAGAATTTCAAGCAGATGTAAATAAGTGATAATCATAATTGATAATCATGTCCACATTTCTGCTCCTTCATATTACTGAAGACAATGAGAAAATGAGAAACGGTTCAGTTAAAAGAAAAGTCTTTTGCCAGCTGTTTAGCAGTAAGTAGTGGAATAAAGTCAGTCTGAAGATTAATTTAAATTACTTCATAAGACTAAAGCAAGTTACTTAGCCTGTGGGAATGTAACTGAAAGCAGTGAGTAAGGAGGGTGTAGAGCTCAGCGAGGCTATTTTCATAGCTCCCACAGCAGTGTGGGATATTCACTGTTAGCACTACTGTTGGAAATCATGAGCAAGCACTCGCCAAGATGTGCTTGTTGCCTTGCACACAGGTAGTCTTTCTGGATCAGGATCTGTGAACAGGATCATAACTTGGAAACACTGTCTTAGATGTCAGCTATACCCTTAATTTTTCAATTCCAGATTTTGCATAAAACAAAGAAATCCCAAGAATACTACTGGGTACCTAATTAAGGAAAAATTGCTGTGGCACAGAAGAGTCAAAGAATTTTTGTTTGTAGCCCATATGTTTTTCTGCTATATCACTGGTAACAGAAGCTTTGAAAACCTTCATAATTTTTTTACATTACACACAAGAACTGTGTATCAGCTTGGAGCATAATTAAAAAGAATACATGAAATGTACATGAGAAATTTTAAAGTACAAGATTAAACAATAAACACTTCCTTTCAATTCTACCATTATTTTATAAGTTATAGAATAATATAATGGTTCAGGCTGGAAGTAACCTTAAAGATCTTTGAGTTCCAACACCCCTTACATGGGCAGGGACAACTAAATATATATATATACATATATATAATATATATTATAACTAATTATGTGAAAAGTACTAATATAGTACATAGTACTTTATGGAAGATTGTTGCAATATGAGAGAAGTTATGTAGGAGATAAGGAGAATTCATTTTTTGCTCTGTTATCCAGAATAATTCTTGACTCTCCAACCACAAAATGCCCATTGGTGCTAATGCCTACTGTAGGTACTAGAGGGCCAAAATATAAAAAAGGTTGTGTTGCTTCAGTGTTTCAATTGATATTACTAGTGCTGGTCACATGTATCTCTACAGTTCAACAGTTAGACATCATGGCTAGGAAGAGTTACACATCCCCTTACAGTTACAATGAAACAATTATAACTTTCATTCTTTCAGTGAGAAGGAATTTGGAATTAAATTAGTAAATGTCAGTTAACAAAAATAAAGGCAACAATACAATTAAAGTAGCAGACTATGTTTTCAACTTTGTTAAACATTATCAAAATACTTATGGCACAGTACATTTATTATTTTCAAAGTGGTTGAGACACAAAGAATAGTACAATGACAGTATGACACGTGCCATGTCTGGCCATGTCTGTCCAGAGAAAAAACATTTTCATTTTTAAAAGAAAGTTATGTGGCTTTAGCACTGTAATAGCCCTAGGTATTGTAGGTTTTATATCAGCAACCAACCAAAATGGCACTGCCATGCACCGCATTTTAAACTTATTTTATGGAGGTTATTTTATGCTTTTAAAAGCGTAAAACCAACAAACCAGAAAACCTGCTGCTTCGTGAAGGTACAAAGCTTTCCTAGAGTATTAAACTCCCAATGGTAGTTATTTGGGGCTCAGTTTCTCACAGAAGAATAGTAAAGAATTAAAACCCCCTTGTGTATCTATCTCTTGCATAGAAAACTTTGTTGCTTGAAGTCAAATAATGAAATACACAGTAAGAAAGGTAAGTTAATCAGTGTGACGATAACTGTATTCAAGCCAACATCACGAGGGAAATGCACTCTGAAGGTAATATTTCCTGAAAACATGAAGCTTTACTTTTTTCCTTCCTCTGCCTCTTCTGGCCTGACCTCAACAACTGCAAGCACTCTCGGTCTCACAAAAACAAACATTGAAATACAGCTTTTCCATACTTACAGGATCAATGTTGCCAGAGGAGAAGTGTTTAGTAAAACTACAGTTGATATGCAATGTCAAAAATTTGCCATGCACAAAATAGATTTAAATATTTGTATCTCAACTTTGCCCTCTTTTTTTTATTATTATTTTTTATTTATTTTAGAGTTCTTACAAACCTCTAGTGTGCAATCTATACACACAAATCTGTTTTTCTGAGAAGATGAGCTCCAGATACTAGGGCTTTGGCAAATGGACATTCTCTATGTTCCATGTTTTGCGCCACGTTTTCTGTTCAAGTTATGAATGAAAGTAAAGACTGAGGTCATAGTAAAGAACTAAGGAAACTCCAAAAATCTAAGAAGTTCCGTGAATTATGTTATTTTGACTTATGAAGGTGAATAATGCTGGGATAGACCCCTTTGTGCAGTTTTTTCTTGGTTATTATATTTGGAGATAAAGACGGAAAGTAATATAGCATTATTAATGATGATGATGCTTCCCGTTGGCATTGCAAGCTTTATGACTGGGCATGCTGAGAGAATTTGGACAAGAAGACTGAGAGAAAAACTGTATGATGCATGTACTAATCACAGACACCAGAGGCCATGCTGCATCAACGGGTGATGCTGCTTCCCAAGAAGTCTCTGAGCACTTCATTGCACAGTGTGGGAGAAAGGAAGCCATTAAGACACATTACAGTGCCAGGGCCATCCCTGGCATAACTCAGCATCCCTTTGTTGTCCCCCAGAAAGATTTTCCTAGCGTACCAGGAGAACCAAACTACAGCTGGAGGAAAGGAAGAACATCTGCAGCAATGTTATAGCCCTGCAACTTCTGCAGCTGCATACACAGAAGTTGAGAGCTTTGAGATGTTGTTGCTCACTGTCAGGAGAAGGTATGCTCTCCAGAACTGTCAAAAGACCAACAGACTAGAAAGACAAAAATTAAGCCAAAGGCCATTTAGGCCAAATATCTCCTGAATCCAGTCTCCAATTTCTATATTCAGCTGAGGTCAGATGAAGGATTTAAACTATTTCCAATAAGGATTAATAAAAATACTACAACACTATAAAAATTCTCAGAAAGTCATTGATTACAGCTTCTATACAATCATAAATATTCTGGATTCTAAAGCTATGACTTTTCCTGAGCAGCTCCTCTAATATTTACTCTTGGTGCCATCTATAGGTAGTCCTTACTGTGAAATGCTACTCCAGTAAGACAGTGAAAGGTGTTACGATAACAATACATTTTTTCCTATTACAGATGCTGTCAGGCTGTTATTAAGCAGAATTAAAATTGCTGTTGTTTTTAAATTGTCTAAGCATGATATACCTAAACTCAAGACTCCAACTCATTTTAATTTCTTCTCATTTCTATAATTCACTCAAATAGCCATGAATGTGTTAAAATTGAAATTGCAATCTGAGCACAAAGTCAAGACACATGAACCAACCTAAAATAGCTATGAAGGTTGAAAACCAATTTCTGCAGTCAGCATACTGTAAAGATGCAGTATTTTGTGCAGGCATTGTTAGGTTGATATGAAGAAATACATATTTTCAAGTTTTACCTAGAACAGTAAAGCAAAACCTTCTAATTCTCCTTTCCAAACTCATACACAGAAAAACATCCTCCCTGTAAAAATGAAAAGGAAAGGGTAAAAAAATGCTTTATTAATTGGCCATAAAGAAAGGAGCACAGTAAAAGAACTTTAATATATGCAATACTACTGCACTTATTTATAATTTAGTCTGTCTTGTGCGCCTTGCACATATGTACCATCATGATAACTTAGCTGTTTTATGATGGGGAAGAGAAGAAATCTATGCTTGACATCTAAATGCAAAACGTGTATTTGCCATAACCTACACAAACAAAACAAAACAACAACATAAAAGAATTGATTCATGTGCATGTGGTGTGTACCAGATGTCAATTTTTTAAATGAATTCTAATGCCTTAATGGTAAAGCTAACAACCAAATCCATCAAACTTCCTTATATTCTGCTCAGGATCTTGCTTGGGTTTGGTCTCTCAACTGAACTAGAATATGTTTTACAAACAACTGGCACTTCCCAAACAATTCTTCTGAGTTGGAACTTTTAGGAACAACCTATTTTATATTATTACCTGGAAGAAACAATATAAAGTGTTTCAGTTACAGTATAAAAATAGGCTCTACATGAGAAAAAAAAGCTCTTGACAGTTCACTGAGGCTCAGCTGAAGGAAAGTAAAACAAATGGAGAAATAAGATATAAGCCTTGAACAATAAGGGAAATAAAATATTAGAAAAAATTCCCTGCATTGTACTGGATTATGCATCGCCTCCTATTTCTAGATTGACTATCTTTCTAAAATGATTCAATAGATCAGCTACAGCTTTTAAGACAAATACTAGGATTGTTGACTGAAATCTTACGGCCTACAAAATACATCATGGATTATTAGAATGGTCCCCTTTATCCTTAAAATGTACTAAATCAAAATCTGAATGGATGACAGTAGAGACATCATATGAAGACAGTTGTTTATAATCATAAATACAAATGGGCAGGACTACTAAGCAGACAGAAAAGTTTTTTTTACCTCACTTTCACAGAATCATAGAATCATCTGGGCTCAAAGGGACCTCCAAAGGTCATCTAGTCCGACCTCGTTGAGCCTCTCCTTGAATGTCTCCAGGGAAGGGGCCTCAACCATCTCCCTGGGCAACCTGTTACGGTGCTCCACCACCTTCATTACAAGGAACTTGTTCCTAATATCCAAACTAAATCTATTTTTCTTCAGTTTAAACCCATTTCCCCTCATCCTGTCACTGCAGGCCTTTGTAAACAGGCTCTCCCCAGCCTTCCTGTAAGCCCCCCCCAGGTCCTGGAAGGCCGCTATTAGGTCTCCCTGGAGCCTCCTCTTCTCCAGGCTGAACAACCCCAGTTCCCTCAGCCTGTCCTCAGAGTAGAGGTGCTCCAACACCCTGAGCATTTTAGTGGCCCTCCTCTGGACCCGCTCCATCAGGCCCATGTCCTTGTTCTATTGAGGACTCCAGACCTGCACACAGTGTTCCATGTGAGGTTTCACCAGAGCAAAGTGCCAGAATCACTTTTCTGGACCTGCTGGCAACACTTCTTTTGATGCAGCCCAGGATGGAATTGGCCTTCTGGGCTGCAAGTGCCCACTGCCTGCTCATGTCCAGCTTCTTGTCTATCAGCACCCCCAAATCCCTTTCCTCAGGGCTGCTTTCTAATACCTCGTTGCCCAGTCTGTATTGATACCGAGGATTGTTCCGGCCCAGGTGCAGAACCTTGCACTTGCTCCCGTTGAACTTCATGGGGTTTACTTGAGCCCACCTCTCCAGCCTGTCCAGGTTCCTCTGGATGACATCCTGTCCCTCAGGTGTATCGACAACACCACAGAGCTTGGTGTCATCTGCAAACTTGCTGATGTTGCTCTCAATCCCTGTTCTATGTCATTGATTAAAATGTTGAGCAGTAATGGTCCCAGCACGGACCCTTAGGGACGCCAGCTTTAGAAGGTGCATCTCACCTTTAGGATGTGAATTCACTCAATTATTGCATGTGTTCTGAAAGGTACTGATGTAAACAAGTTTTTCATGGAAACGTGTAATCAGTTTCATTCAACCAGTAATCATTTGAGATGGGATAGAGCAAGAAAGAGAAACAAACCAGAAAAAAAAAAGTATTGTAACATTACCACAAAAAGAAAACCTTAGCTGATGTGTTCTTTCATATCATAGCCAACAATAAATACCTTTAATGTCTCGTTAACGTCTTATTAGAGTTGTAATGTATTTTCCGAAGACAGGAAAAGGTATAAGACATTCCATTTCCAAATACGGTATAGTGTACCCAGTGAATTGTTACAGCTTACACACTGAACAGTACAAGCCTCTACCACCTTTCACAGCTTCATCAAGCCCTGTCAACTACCCTCCTCTGGCATCCTTCCTACCTACCTACCGTCTATTCCGTTTTAGATGTACCCCAGAGTCTAGATTATTTAATTAGCGAATAAACACTAGGGGGAAGGTTTGACTGTTGCTCCTTTTGACTGTTCAAGAGCATGTTATAAACTGATTACTTGCTGCCCAGTGATGCAAACTGATTACCTGATTTAAAGCCCTTAATTAAATAGTCATTCATTAAACCCACAGTTAAATAGAACATGTGATATTTTGTAATTAAAACAAATTGTTGTACACAATATCTTTTAATTCAATAGATTTATATGATCTGTTAACAATATATTAAGCTTGAATACAAAAGAAGCACTGTGACTGAAGCAGAAAGGGGATATATCATATGCTTCAAATGGGAAATAGCTCGATAGCAACCAATAGCAAGTTATTAATTATATTAGCTATTATCATTTTCTATCACTTTTCAACTAGCTTACAATAATCTCATTCACTGGGCCCAGTTTTTAATACCTGTACATATACCATGTGTTTTCCATGAGGTGATTGCTGCTCTCTAAATAGAATATTTGTCTGGGGCTGCCATCTACTATTATTAGAATAAAACAATTCAGGTTCTCCTCGTGGGAATACAAATAAACACAAACCCATTCCAATTCAACAGTCAAGTATTTGAAGTTGTTTCCCTTCCCTGGTAAATCAGTTTCCTTCTGACTCTTTTTCCAATGTCACCATTTGATTTTTTAGCTCCAGTGCTGCTGGTTTTTCTCTCCTCCTGCTTTGTCTCTTCTCCTGACAAGAAGCACAGAGCTTTCTAGTTTCAGCCTCATCACTTGGCCACTTCGATCCTCCTTCCTGAGCTACTCTGTTCCCTTATCCTTAACCATTTGAGGTCAGTCAGGTCACACTGCTTTTTTCAGAAAGGAAGCTATTTCTTTTTCATCTTCCCATGACAGTACATGGACCACTGGGACTAGACATAAAATCAGCTATGGAAGCGAGGTGATTTTTATCCCAGCAGGGTAAAAGGTAAGATAAAAACAGCTTACGCAACTCAACACAACAGAAAAGATACCACTATGAAATATCTGGTTACCTGTGCCCAGGACATATATGAAAAACAACAGTCTTTTTTCAAGGAAAGGAAAAAATTTATCTCTAAATCACAAGGCTTTTGCTGGTTTATTCTTCAATAGCCCCTTCACTCACCTGTTGCACATAGGTAGATTTTCACCCTCTTATGGTATAAACCAGGATCAGCAGTGCAAATTCTGCCAGTTTTCACCCATGAAGCAGGAAATAAAAAGCAGAAGAAGCATGTGTAACTCCTGTCCTCTTCACACTCAAAATCCTCATATTGCAGAGAATAATAACCCAAGAAATTGAAGTATGTTTCAGGGGATTTTTTTAATAGTGGGCCCAGAAAAAAAAGAATTTTGAACAGTTTGCCCAGTAAGCTCTCTGATAAAGTCCTTGGTTTTTTTTAAATTCAAAGTAGACAAATAATTTCCTGGTTGGAAGCTTCTGAATAGTGGCACTTTCCTCTATTTTTTTTTCTTCTGTCAATTAAAACTAGCTTGACAAAAATAACTTTATAAAGAATAAAGAGTAACTTCATAAAATGCTTATAGTTTAATCCTCTAATGAGAATTAGCACGAAGGACCAATTTTATTCAAGTGCATTTAAAAAAATCCTACCTACTTACTGCTAAAAATTGAGTTATCTGAAAGTCAAGTCAATGTCAAATTACATCTTGCTTTTATCTTGCAACAGAAAGCTCATGAAGATCCAAAAAACTGCAATATTAAGACAGCATAACTAATAGGTGGTAAAAAAGAAAAAAAAAACATATTTGGTTTTGCTTTTGGGGTCCAGCACTTTATGCACACCATGGAATTGGACTTGTGCCGTGACCAAAAGTTTCAAGCTCCATTAGCACAGCTGCCTATGCTGGGGCTAAAGCTGTGATCATGAAATACAAGTAAAGCTGCAACCCACATTTGTTACATGACAGTATGTATGAAATACTTTTCACACTTCCATGAAAATGAAAACAATTCTCAAAAAAAAAAACAGTCCTAAAGAAAGAGCTGCAGTCAAGAACCTAATCTTTTAAAATAATATTAATAGAATATACTACTCCCAATCCACCTTGACTACTGATAACTGCTATTAAGTTACAGGCATAGTGCAACTCCAAACTTAATCAGTCATCATGAAACCTACCCTTTTCTCACCTTTAACGAAGAACATTGGTTGAAAGGTCTTGCTACATGCCCTTTATTTACAATATTGCCAAGCAGCCTTTCAACCATTTACTTATCAAGGAGATACAAATCTGCAGCAATGTGAAATTTTTCTGTCTAGGCACCAGACTTGATGTGAAGTGAGAAGATTTGCATGAATTTCAGGGGCCTGTGTATCTGTTTCTAAGCTACAGTATTTATTTCCACAGAAGAAGTAATTCTGAGAATATCCTGATTCTGCTGGTAAAGGCATATATTATTTAATACTCCTGAAGTTGTGGCCTGTGCAAAAAAAAAAAAGAGTCCATTTCTCAAATGAATTTATTCCTGAGTAAGTGCTGTGTAAAAAAAAAGAACATTTTCCATTAGATAAAAATATAGTTCAGTAACTATACTAATGTTCTTGTAATTCTCTCCCCTCTTTTTCTCTTGGGAAAATTGCATGAAAAACCAAGCCAAATGGCAAGTTCAGTACTAGCCAAACTAGACCTGCCCTGACTCCCTGTTTCTTTGCTGTACTCCACACTTGTACCAACCACCCTGTGGTTTTTTTCCTTTCTGCCATCATCTCTGATCCTCTCAGTGTTTGTTTCCACCCGACTATTTCCTCACTCAAACAAAACAGGATCATGGAACATCCACAATATTTCTTTTATTACTCGTTTGGTGCACCCTTCATGTTACAAATGCTTTGACTGTGTGACCAGTACACTACTCGGGATAGGATGGGAACTCTTTATTACTCTATGCCTTCCCAGTACTTAACGTGGCAATGTTCATACTTGATTGCTTAATCAACTTATCAAGTAAGTTTAGGATTATGATTTAGGTGGGGCTAAATGATCTCTGTCACAGTTATATCTGAGTATCTAACTGTTTTTTATGCATTTCTCCTTATGCATCGCATTAAGTAGGCAAGTGTGGAGAACTGGGTATCAGACAAATTAAGTGTCGTAACAGTAATAACAAAAAAATATTCACATAAGTATCTAGTACCTACTGCCTTGTCAACTGTGTCTCAGCACCAAAATCCATGATAATCATTATCTCTTTTCTCAGGATGAACTTCAACCCTCTGTATCACCAATACTCCCAGTGGTCTTGCTTTTGATGCCATAGCATCTAAAACTCTAAATACAGGATAGAGTATCAGTAACCACTCCGCCTCCAGCTATTTCAATAACTGTCACAATGAGTATAGAGAGTAGCTGAATTGACCTACATCAGTACTTGTTCCTACAGTTGCTTTATTTTTACAGCATTGGCACAATGGGTTTGTTCACTATATTTTAAATCGTTATTTCATTGAAACAATTACAGCCTTTGCATTGTACTTTGATTGATGTGTGTGCAAAAAAAAAATAAATCAAAGGCCTTTCTTATCAACAAACATTTTTAAAAATGTGCAGTGCATTCAGTTTCCATTCTTCTCAGAGTCTGAAATATGAGTTGCTATTCTTATCTGAAATCTCTCTCTCATTGGGTGCAAGTGAAAAACTGCTAATATTTCAGTGTATTAATATAGTGGATTAAATTATTCATTAGGAAAATATAGCAAGTAACTAAAAGTAACTTAAGTTGACATAAATTTGGCAGCATAAAGGAATGATTGGAGCATTTTCATAATGTATTGTGGAATAAAAAATTGCTTAGAGCATGAAAAAAAAAATCATAAACATCGTAGTGAGAACATTGATCAGTTTTTTTCTGGGCACCTGATTTTGAGAGACATACAAGGATGAAAGTCCAAGAGTACAGGCTAGAGCAGGGCTTCTAGGTAACGCAAAAAGTGAAATAGTATTAATTCAGTACCATAATTATTCAGTATTTGAATGTCAGAAAACACCATATATTTCTAGAATCTGACCTATCTGAAACCAATATGGACCAGAAACATGACAGCAATACAGATTATGACATACTTCTTACAGAGATGATAAACTGGATTTAGGATTAAGTTTCGGTTACATCCTACCTAAATTACAGTTGAATATGACTAACACATGAACATTAGCAGAATTTTACTGATAATGTATTTTGCTACTTGAGAAGGAATGCTACTCTCTTTCCCACTACATAAACTTGCAATGAAAAGCAGCTGAGAGACACAAGAGAAGAAAAGAACGACTTAAATACTGCACACACCCCTCCCATCTGTATATAGATCTTCAGAAAATCCTTCTTTGCACATGAAAAAACAAAGTTGTTCAAAGCTCTTTAATAACTCACTGAGAAATTGCTTGAGTCCTTTTCTTTGCCCCCATTCACTAAACTGTTATACTTGATTTAGTTTTTGCAGACGTACTGATGAATCCTACTTTGCAAAAAAAAAAAAAAAAAAAAAAATTGGTTTTTTGTGATAAGCAAAATATGCAAATTTTTGTCCTATAATAGCTGAGCCTCTTGCCCCATATGGTGTCAGTGGGTCATGAAGCAGTGAAAAACACGTCTTGACCAAGCAGACCTGCATTTTGACAGCCTGCTGACCATGACCTAAGCTTGTTATTTTGTTTAGAGATTTCTTATATAACATGGTCTAAAAGATAGTAATCAGCAAGAACTGACTGGAGTCAATTTAACAAAAAATTTAAATGCCAGCATTTTTAGAATGCTCCCAAAAAATTCATTTATCAATCCTGTGTGATTCTCACCTATAACAAAAGCTACAGAACTATAACAGAGATGTTGATATTAAAAGTACGAGGACACCCTAGGAATGGGTAACTGCCCGAGCCAGCACGTTCTATTATGGCTGCAAAGGATGACAACACCAATTAAAGGGATCATTCTGTGCACTCTATTAGATAATTATCCAGATAAGGTCAAGGCTCACATTCTCCTCAAGTGCTTTAATAATGGTTTATTACAGCAGCCCATTTCAAGTTACATTAGGCTGACAGCTGGTGTATGGAATACATTTCAGCACAGCTGCAAGGAAACAATCTGGAGGTTAATGGGGGGGCCCAGCAGTCAGAAAGGCAGGCTCCTCCTCTCCTCACATCATCCCAAGGGCCGGGGAAGCAGCACAGAAGGCTGCACTTTCCGTGCAATCCCAACAGTATGCTCACCCTGGTGTGCATTACGTTGGTAGCCACAGGAGACCTGGGCACTGAGCAGACAGAGTCTGCATCCATGGGGTTTCTGCTGATGGACCGGGAAGACAAGATGTCTCTTGTGGCATTAGAGTCCACCCCTGGGATTTCTGTTATTTGCACAAGCTCTGCATAGATACCACAGTCAAGCCCTACATACTAAAGCTATTTAATCATTCTAATGAAGTCCTCTTTTCATCTATACTTTATTTATAAACCTGACTTTTCAAAAAGCATGTTGTATTGATTAAAAAGTACTTGAACATTGTTGTTAGATATTTAATTCTAAAATTAATCAATGCATATATGTGCTTGTAAAGCTCTAGCTAAAATGCAGAGCTTAATAAAAAGATATACTTTTTTCTTCCACTGATTTCAATGAAATTTGAATTATACCTATTGATGCCACACTTTGCCTTTCAGACACTTGCTGTAGCTGCAGCCTCAATTCATCTGATATTAAGTCCTGCTTACAAGAGTTTATTTATGGATGAAGTCTTCAGAGAAGGCACATTATGATTTCCTTACATAATGAAAGACTTTCTTAAATTTTTTAATATTCTGACAAGCCAAGATAACCAAAGCTAGCTTCTTAAATCCACACTTGAAGCAGCTGTTTAAGTGACCTCATTTAAAACAAACAAACACACACAAAACCAACAAACTTTGCACGTTTCCTCTTGACTTTAGTGAAAGCTGCTGAGTACTCAGAACAGAAACTCAAGTCACATATGCAGCTACCTTACTTAATTCATCATGCTACGGCTCAAAAATCATGGTCAGCTAGATTTTAAAAGAAATTTTCAAATGCAAACTGCAGAGGTTTTTTCACTTCCTAGGATTCCACTTCCTAGTTTAGAAAAGGAATTTGGCTTTCTGACACTAGTAAGATTACTTAGATAAAAAACAAATAGATTGTGCTTTCTTGTGTCTTAGATTTAACACTGTCCTATTAACTCTACTCTTTGAAACTCTTTCTAAATTTCAACTAATTAATCCTTACAACACTGTGGGAAGAAAATACTCCATTTTACAAATGGGAGAAGAGAAGCAACAGCCACACCTGCAAAAAGAAGTGTTCTGTCCTCAATCCACATCACCAGATCTGGGCATCCCGCTGTACTGTGCACACCAGCCCCGTAGGCTGTCCTGCTCAATCATTTATCAAGACCATAAAGTAAGTGGTGGCAGTGCACATGCATCAACAGTCTTGCTGTTACCGCATAATCTTTTGATTACACCACTCTGTCAAGCAACTAAAATAGCTATCTTGAGACAGCGTGGTATCTTGCCACACACCTTTTGAGGTCTCATAGTAATTCCTGTTGTAACATGAAAATTACTCTCTACCTCCAGTGAAAGGACACTGCCAGAACAGGTGGGTCCATGAAATGCTGGCTTCAAATAGTTTCATCAGTCAGCCTTTTTTTCCTGTTGGGAATTTGTGACAGATCATGACTATTTGTTAGCTCACAGTATGTTTTACGATTTTGCTTGTGTGCCTAGAATGTCAGCTGCCTAAATTATGCTAATCATAAAAAAGGAGTAATGTTTCTCCCAGTACAAGTAGCTGACATGCCTGGATAGACCAGATACAGGCCTAGCCGTGCATGGCAGACATTTTCACAGGACTGGTGAGAATGGTTGAGATTGGAAGTGACCTCTGGAGTTCATTTGGTTCAACACTCCTGCTCAAGCAGAACTGCCTACAGACACTTGTCCACAACTGTGTCCCAATGGCTTTTGAGTATCTCCAAAACCTCTCTGGGTAACCTGTGCCAGTGTTCAGTCACCTTCACAGTGAAAAGGTGTTTCCTGATGTTCAGACAGAGCCTCCTGTGTTTTTGCCCACTGTCCCCGTTCCTGTCACTGGGAACCACTGAGAAGCGCCTGCCTCCCTTTTCTTTGTACCCTCCCTTCAGGTATTTATATACATGGATTAATTTCCCCCTTGAGCCTTCTCTTCTCCAGGCTGAACAATGCCAGCCCTCCCAACATCTCCTTATATGTTCCAGCTCCTTAATTGCCTTGGTGGCCCTTCTCTGGACTCTCTCCAGTATGTCCATGTCTGTCTTGTACTGGTGAGCCCAGAACAATGCTCCAGGTACAGCCTCACCAGTGCTGAGCAGAGGGGAAGGATCACCTCCCTTGACCTGCTGGCAATGCTTTGCCCAGTGGAGCCCCAGATACCATTTGCTGCCTTTGCCACAAGGGCACATTGCTGTCTCATGGTCAACTTGATGTCCCAGGTACTTTATTGGGCATAATATTAGTGGATTTGCAGTAGTAATAGTAGTAATATTTGCAGTAATAATAGTAGTAGTAAGATTTGCAGTAGTAGCAGCCTGTAGTAATGAAGGATATTCAGAAAAATACTTAAAAAGCTCTCATCAGACAAGCTAAAATCCAGTAAGCACTTGTCGGGACTTATCAATTCTAAGAAACATTTAAATGGCTTAAATATTTCGTTACAACTTGCTTCTCCCAAACTACCTACTACTTATCTGTAGAAGGTATTTTTCAGTCTAATTTTTTCAGTCAAGTGAAATTTGAGTTGATTTTTGAGTGTAGAAAGCATTACTAAGACCTTTAAGTCTAGCAAAGGCATAGTATGTGTTCCATCCTTTGTCATGCAATACTTCAGCAAGTATCAGTACAAAAAAGTAGAGGTTTAAAGTATATACATTTAGAGTGAATGCCGCAATGATTTTTAGATAGGAGACCTACATGGTTGCAGAGAGGAGGTCAACTTAACAACAAATTCCATTCAATATCTATAGTGACTAATCTGGCTGCTAAAAATGAGCAAACAAACAATAAATTACTAAATGCTGGAACCAACTGTTCTTCCACCTGAGTGTTCTGCTAAAGTGGAGCCCTCAGGAGTTCACATGGGAATTGGAAGAACGCATCAGCAATAAGTAGCAGAAGCTACTCTTACAGGAGTTTTGATCCTACATCAGAAAGGAGTGAAACCCATTGAAGTCAATTAAACTTTTTATAATGAAAACAGTAAACAATACAACTAGTAACAAATTAGTTAAAGAAAATTATCTACAGAAATATTGCAAATTATTTTTGTCATAGTAAAATAAAAAGGTATACTCTATTTATCAGGTACACTTTAATTCAAGGAAAAATTCCTTACAGTTCAAACATGCTGTAAGGGTTAACACTATTATCAGTACCAATGGCATTTCCTCATTGTAAATGCACAAAATAGAGAATACTGGTTGAAGTGGTAATAATTATAAATTTGAATGAACTTTTAAAGTGTATCCATTGCATGGACTGTTGAAATGTTAAAGCAATTAGAACAGCTTTTTTCAGCAGATTAATTCAGGAAAAATTCCAAGCAATGGTGAAGTAGCCCTTGGGAAATAATTACTAACATAGTAAATGGAGTTCATAGTCAACAAAGATGCTAACTTAATGAAGCACAGTTTCCTCCTGAATAGATAATATGTCATGTCATCCTAGCCAACCAGTGATACAGGTCACTTGAAATTGTATCTTGAGAAAAGGAAACAAACTGCTAGAGGAATGCTAGCACACAGATCGCATTCCTGCTGGAACTGCTTTAATTTAGCGAATCTGCAGCTACTCATCACTGCAATTTGCCCTCAAGACAACAAAGGACATAGAGGTAAGAGGAAGGAAGGAGATCTCTCATGATAGCTATGACAGCAATGACTGCAATAACTAGTTCCTTCAATTTAAAAAAGTTCAAATGTTCTTCTAAATAAATGCTTGGGCAAACTTTAAACAGTAAAAATTTGAGCCTATTGTGTAGCCTAAAGCTAGGAGAAGAGATAGATGGCAGATCAGATTTCAGATGTTCTATCCATTAGAAAAACTACAACTTTTGGATCCATTTTGTGGTGTATTTAAAATCTATTTTGTTACAAATCAACAGATTTCCATATTGTTTAAAATCTGTAGTCAAATTTTTTGTTACCTTCCAACTACAGCTTAGATGCTGCCATTCAGCATATTGATGATAGTTTTGAATCTCTTAACATATCCAAAAAAAGGGGAGCCCAAATTGCTAAGGCACAAATACTGCATCTGAAAGCTAGGCTGCAATATTTGATTTGATAAAACTGGGAGGATTGGGGAGTATCAACAGGCCGAAAATTCTTCTATATCCTGTTGAGAGGGGTCCTGACAGGAAAAACATGTTGCATGTACATGGAATCTATTCCAGGGCCAGCCCTTCTCTATCTCAACTCAATGACACTGTCTTTGTCCCCAGCTGCTGCAGCTGGACATACTATAGTGAGGGAGTTACACTCAAAATGTTGTTAGTCCATTTGCTGTTTTACAAGTCTTAAAGGTCTAAAGAAAACCTACTGCTTTCCTCTGGGGCTGTGCTCACCCTTTCAATGTTCCTCTGCATCCTCACGTCGACAGTTTTGGTCTTCCTCAAGATAAATGGGGGGAGATACACAAGTTATGGACATCCTGAGGTATTTGCTGAAAGCAGTATAGTGTTCATAGTGGGGGTCTCTTCTTCTCAGTCTTGACATCTTGAGCCATTTTACATTTTTTTACCACAGCCTGGCACCTCTACCCTGCTTCCCAGGCAAAGTTTGGGAGCTGCAAGCTTCTACCCCCAGCCCCGTCACTCCAGAAGGCTGTTTCTCTGGCAGTGCCTATTTAGGGGTGCCAGTCTCCTGCCCTGGGTGCTTTCAGAGCAGGGGAGCTACAGGCATATGGCCACCAGGCAATTTTTGCCATCACTAAAATCAGCTCTCACCAAGGTAGGGCCAGACATGTCCTGAAACCCTGCACTTTCAGGTCAGCATCAAGCCTGTGGCTTTCTATTTCTAGGGCCAGCATCATATTTACTGGATTACACGGTGGGAGGGATGATGGAGAATTTCACTCCAGCTCCTGTAGAGTCTGCTTTTGTCATCTCTAGCCAAAACAAGACTTTAAAGACTTTACATCTTGTGCCATACAGAATCAGTCAAAGGCAGGAAAAACATCAGTCTGATTAGTGTTTTTAATTTGAAAAGAATGGTTGGCAGAAAGTGAAAGACTGGTCCCAGAGCACCTTGGCTATTGAGCCAAGTTCTCAACAGGGACAAGGATACAACAGCTTATTACAACCTCTAATAAGAAATATTTTCTGAGGAGACACCTAATGGACTGCCTAGAAAGATTGCCTAATGGGACATGCAGAATCCAGAGATAAGTGCAGATAATCGGGTGGGCACTGGGTTGGGGTTTTTCCTGGCCTGAGGCATAAGAGTACAAAGCAAATTTCTGCACAGGCAGTTCTTCAATGGCAGCTCTGCCAACATCTCTTTTCAGTGGAGTCAACAACAGATGCTCAGCTGGAGACTGCAACTGCTACAGGGGAGGCTCCATCACATAAAGGCCATCTAGGCCCTGGCAGATGATTCTTAAGGGTAACAAAGAACATGCTCTATCATAGCATACAGTACAAATGTTGGCCAAGAGTGACAGATCCTGGATCCCCATTCTGTGGTATTGGTGGGCTACAACCACGTTCTGCAATGTACTTGCTCTCAGGACCAAAAGCAGCTACAGTAGCTATGCTGGGGATGGAATTCAGAGTTTGATTTGGCTGCTAGATACAATCAGTTTCAATTGCCTTGATAGTAGCACAAAGGAAGATGCTTCAGGTCAACAAGCTCTCCATAATTCCCTGGAACAGTAAAAACACAGGTTTTAAATGGGTGTCCAGCCCAGCTTGGCAGATTGATCACCTTACACAAACTACCCAAGATACATTTTTTCCAAAACAGTCCTAGTTTACACTCTTTTAGAAACAGTCCACCGTAACCCCAGGCAATAAGTTCTTTCCTTAAGGGACTCTACCTCCCTCTTCTGAGCTGAAGCGTAATTGCTTTTAAAGATTTTATTGCCATCTCTGAAGTCAAAGATGAATAAGGGGAGCGATGGCAAAGGGCAGTGAGTTGTCTTTAAAAAGCTCATTGGCTTCCAGATATCAGTGACCTTAGGGCACTAATCAGGCTTAACGGCCCTGGGGTCTTCACCCACACCCTCTGTCCATGAGTTTCATTTAAGATCAACTGGGGCCTTCAAACCTTGGTCCCTAGTCCTGTCCAAACTGCCAGTAGGATGTGTTTAACATCACCACTCTGCTTGCTGGATTGAAGCACCACGGGATTGCACCCTGGGTGAGGGCATTGCCCGTGCAGTATTGCAGCCACCCTTGTCTTGCTAATCCTCGGAGATCAGCCTTACTCCTGCTGCTAAGGAAGCTAACACATGAGATCATAAAGAAAATGAAGGGGCAGTTCCACAGAGATGGTTTTAGATCCTTTTAAGATTTAGATATTCAGGATTCCATAAAATTGTTAGCCCTGGTGTCAGTAAGCTCACCCATTCTAGCCTTGCTTCTGTGACTTGCACTGTCATCCTGAGCTCTCAAAAGGCCAGGCTGGTGGCAACTGACTGATTATTCACAATCCAAGCAGGATCAACCCAAGTGGATATGGCAGGTTGCCCACCAGTCTGTGAGACTGTCATCTTACTGGGCATTGCCAACCTTGCAGAGTTGCCCAGTGCAGATGGTATAGCCAAAGTGCAGTCAGTGCCAAGCAGTGAATTTCAAACTTGTGCCTGGCAGATCTTGAGCTTTGAGGGAAACAGGTTAAAGTCTTAAGAAAAGTGGAAAAATTCTTTCTCTTTCCTAACACATTTTCTAATGAGATAGGGGAATGATATTTTCCAACCATGGTAGGACAATTTACACAATAAATTATGACTGGATTTTTTATATTGCAAGCTGTACCTTAGCCATGGCTTTCTCGTGTTCATGAAATCATTTTGCAGAATGTTGGGATCTGTATGGGTCAGACACAGGTTCAGTTAACAATAATTTAATATTATTTTATTTTAGAAATTGATCCATTATGAATTTGGCCAACTGAATTCAGGTAAGACAATCCTGCTACTTAAAGATAATATATTACAATATGGACAAAAGATACAAAAGTTTGTGAAACTCTGGGAAACTTGGTTCATTTTTTCTTGGGTATAGTGCAGAATTACAAAAATATAAGGGGTTAAACCTTGTCATTTAATCTTTCTCTTTCCTTTAAGAGAAAAACAGAAATAAAAAATATATAGTTGGAAGTGCTTTGCTTTGGATGTTCCTCTCCATAATAGGAAAATCTTCATTAATAGTTAAATCAAGAGATGAATGAAAATAACATGATTAATAGGATATGAAAGTCTTGATGTATTTTGCCAAACCATAAACCAGATACACAGAAAGTACCAATTCACCTGAAATTTAACTTATTGTGGGTTTACATGCTTTTTTCTTTTACTGTTTCAAATAAGGATAATATTCTTGGTTGGAACAAAATGCCTGCACTGGAAAGTATCCAAAAAGTCCAGCTGATTTCATGAAACTTTAATTGCAACAGTAATTGCAAAGGATTATCTTATTTGAAAAGACTATTTTATTGATTCGTTCATGCAAAAATTAGAAAGTTCATCCTAAATTGTTGTAATACCTATACTTACCTATGAATTAAATACAGGAATAAAGAGAAAGAAATATGAAAATAACTGTAGCTTAATCCAACTCTTTGAAATGGTGAATGAAAAGAGGGTGTTTTTTTTTTAACAAACTGTTTGTCAGGCACCTGTACGTTCAGCTTTCTGAACTGGTGGAAGGATTATTCATGTTTATTTAAGAACAGACTCTATCATCTTCATTTATAAAGGTAATTGCTTTTCTAGGCAAGTAGTCCAAGTCTCTCAGCTACAGCTTTAATGTGGAATACGTTATAAGACACTGTGACTAAAGATGGCAGAAATTGGCACAAAGTCAGCATTTTCATTTCCTTTGTGAAGAGCCAGATTTCATTTACCCTATAAATTATTGACCACCTTTTTAATATGGTTATAAATTCACCACAGTTATTTTTTTCTTCAAAAAGCAATTGCAGCTGAATGTTAACAACTGCAGCAAAACTAATTTTAATTTTAACGGAAAGGAACTTTGTTGACACTTCTCAATAAATCCTTTACAAAAACACAGTTCTACCGCAGAATACATGTTCTGTGAAATCTAGTGACCTTCTAACATAATAAGAAATAAAAGTAATATACATAAATTTAGGATCAAGTTTCATTACAGAATTCCTTCTCATTGTTCTAACTGAAGTTTTTCAAAGATATAATCTAATGATCAAGCACATCCCATGATTTAAATTCATCAGAAGTTTTCATTAATATTCATTCACTACATATGAAGCACTCAGGTAGAGAACTGCAAGGGCACTCAGCTTGCAAGACATCAGGAAGCAAAGAAGTTTAACTTGTGCTGCATTTTGACCAGATCAGATAGTCTTAAATTGCATCAAATAGATTAGCTCAAATTAACCCCTGCTACTGCAGGAAATTATACCAGTCACTTGGGAGATGGCATCCCTACACTTTCCAAAGTGAGCTGCTGCTGGACTCATGGCTTCCTGTTGGATGTCAAGTTAGAGACAACCAAGGGTCCATAAAACAAAAAGGCAAAAATGCAAATAATTACTGTTCTTTCAGCATTATCCTCAAAGCTGAGAAGGAAAAGTAGGAATCCTAGCTCAATTTCAGCACTGGCAAAATATTTTTCACTCAAATTCTTCTTTTACTTCATTCTCCTTCAGAAAAGACGGCTGGTATTCACTATTTTGATGTACAATCAATCATATACAAGGGATTCTGTTTAAAAGACTTATAATTCAGTGGTAGGTTGCAGTTTGGGATATCGAAACTCTTAAATTTAAGACCTAAATCACTCAAGAAATGCTGAATCCTAGCCTGCTGTAGTATCTTCCTATATCATATACTAGCTACCCCACAAGAGTCCAGAAAGACGACAGACCGTACAGATGCACTATCACTGAAGGGAAAAATCTGCCCGGAAGAGGAACACTTCAACCATTTCTTGCACCAGAAAAGTTATTGGTTATCCTTGCTAGAAGATGCCAAGAGGTGTGCTCTGTACTTATTAGAACAAAACCACAAGCTGGTAGCCAGGAAACCAGCCACGATGTTCTAGGCTAATAAGGAAATAAAGGGGAGTAAATGTTTTGAGTTGAGGCTTGTATTGCTGAACCTCATAATGGAAATGGAGAGGGGAAGAATTTTAGTTGGTTTTGCAATATTTTGTTCAGATCAGAGAAACTTAACAAGCATTCAGCCTGCCTGCCTTCATTCTTTTAGACTTTGTTGCAGCAAAGCATTTAAACACATAGTTTCAATTGACTTTACTGGGATTTGAGGGTGCTTCTAATTATATTCTGAATTGGCATCTCAGTGATTAACAGACCACGATTATTGTCTGTTGCCATTACTGGGAACCCAAAGGGATTTCAAACAATAGAGTGCCCTGTCACGGGATGAGAAACTGCTTCACAACAGACTGGAAGACATTTCAAGCGTAAAATTTTTAACTCCATTACTTTAAAAGTAGATCGTATGTACTAGGAAATCAACACACATGGCAGTGTTTGCACTGACTTCTGAAATACCTTTTATGATAGAATTAGAAGGTCAAATTAGACAAGTTGTTATTGAAAACACCATTCACTAATTTTAACCCCCTCCAAGTTAATTACTGCCATCCTCCTGTAATTTATGAGATCCTCTGTAAGAGAAAAATAACTAGATTTGCATTTGAAAAATATATATATTATATATATATATATATATACACACACAAGTAACAGCTGAGATAAATCTAACTGAAAGGGATTTGTGGCAGACTTCTTACATGAAGATATGAAGGGTCTTTACAACTTGCAGCTTTCTTTTACCAGGAAGAAAATGGTCCTCACATCCCACACTGAAACCTTTCTAGCGAAACAGAGAAAGAAACAGAAAATAGCTGATTTTTTTTAATATTTAAAGAAATTAAAATTCCTTTAATATAAGGAAATACTATTTCAAGTAAAGACTAGTTAAGTGTATGGCTCGAGGCCAGCAAATGGTATGAAAATTTGAATTGCTATTATGTAACACTAAAGGTGTTTAAAAGGCATTTAAGAAATAAAATCCCAATTCCAGGTTTAAAAGATACTCCAATGAAATAAATTTCCCAGGAAAATAAATACCATTACATAATATTTTAAGTGAATTCTTTACTGACCAGGAAAAAAATCTCCCTGTGAATGACAGGTAATTCATGCATTAAAGAATTAGCCAGGCAGTGCATAACCTCAGAAGTGTCATAGAAATGCTGCATTACAATCTGAGACTAGTAAATTTTAAGACCCTTGCAGTGACTTTTCATGTAAGATTACTGGATATTGCAGTGGATGGCCCAAAGTAGCTCTGTCTTTGCTCCTTATTCCTGTAATAGATGTGGCTTATTTATAATAACATTAACTTATTTTTAGACATTATTGTAACCTCCACCTGCAACACTAGCTCCTGCAGGTGTAAAATTAGAATCCATATTTCCGGGGTCAGCACTTAAGGCTCGGATTCAAGAAAGCACTTAAGTAAATGTTTTACTTCTAGCATGAGCTCAAAAGCTTTCCTGCAATTGTTAATGGGCTCTGGAGCAGATTTTAAAAATATCTTCGTTACTAAATGAAAAAAAGCCCACCATGTGGACATTAGCTAGCAGAAAATGAAGCGCCCCTGTGGAGCGAGAACTGCTCTTATATTAAGCTCAGCAGGGAAACTCTCAAGTTTCCTGCCTTACTGATACATTTCTCACTTTTTGCCAATAAACTCCATACATTTGAAAAACCCGATAAAAATAGCTCACTGCTCCTAAAATAAAACACATTAAACTGATTCCCACCACATAAGCCCCGTGTCAAGGCAAACAGTTACATAAATTTTGCCCAACTTTTGGAACACTGGCCTTGGTCACAAGAACAATCCTGTGCATGGAAAATTATTGCAACAAACCTTTTCTTCCCGACTACAGAAAAAGAAATCATTGATTGCAGTCACCTCAATATTTAACAGCTGACAAAGGTTTCCCATGTAAATAAAACTCAATCATTTAAATATCTACACATGTTTGAATAAATCAAAAACTGTCCTCGCTTAAATGCTAGCAGTGTTCTTGCCTAATGTGCTTTCAACAAAAAGTGAGTTTTGAAAATGAAGTTTTATTGAACGTACTTCTCTTCCATGCTTACATAATGATGGGTTGCAATGACTAAACACAGGTTATCTGTTGGGAAAGCTGACCAGAGCCTTTACTAGGTCACTGGTGTGCAATTACAACCAGAATCTTCAGTTAAAGCAATAATAAAAAAAAAAAAAAAAAAAGAGAGAAATACAGACAGGGCTTATCTTCATTCACACAACTTTTATTCAGTTGACTACCATGGGCATGCAAGTTTGGAATACTGGTTTTGCTTCTTACTTCTGAATGACACTGTCCACTCATTTTCAGGACAGTTCCATCTTAAAAGCCAGGACAGCGACAGGACAGGAGGGAGCAAAGGTTTTAAACTGAAAGAGGGGAGATTTAGATAAGATAATAGGAATTCTTTCCTGTGAGGGTGGTGAGGCACTGGAACAGGTTGCCCAGGGAAACTGTGGATGCCCCATCCCTGGAGTGTTCAAGGCCAGGCTGGATGGGGCTTTGAGCAACCTGCTCTAGTGGAGGTGTCCCTGCCCATGGCAAGGGGTGGGATGGACTAGAGGATCTTTAAAGGTCTCTTCCAACGCAAAGCAGTCTATGATTCTATGATTTTCTTTCTGTCTCCAAGGTATATCACAGAATCACAGAATCGTAGTGGTTGGAAGGGACCTCAGAGATCATCGAGTCCAACCACAAAAA
>BJBW01004088.1:167352-182600 GCA_004320125.1 Scolopax mira | reverse complement strand
TCTGTAACTTGGGAGAAGAGACCGACCCCTGCCTCTCTACAGCCTCCTTTCATGTACTTGTACAGAGCGACAAGGTCTCCCCTCAGTCTCCTCTTCCCCAGACTGAACAACCCCAGGTCCCTCAGCTTCTCCTTGTAAGACTTGTGCTCCAGATGATATGACTGAGTGCTACGCAAATGAAGGTTTTGACAGCCAGTTCATGAGCTGAGGACAGAAGCCATTTTCACCTTTAAATGTGAAAAAGGGCAATACAATTGCAAAAAAGGGCAATACTGTGCTATTGGCCAGTAAATTGTTATGGCTTTTTTTAGTTGACTTTTCTATCTTGGTCAGTCTTTCCCATTTATATGTGTACTGTGAAATGACACTTAAGACAACAGAGTATTGTCTAGTCAATATGCTTTTTGTTTCTTCATTTTTTTTAAAGCATGGGGTTACTAACAGTTGTACCTGTTTGTACCAAGCTTAGTTTTGGTTCTCTCATTGAAGGACAGTAAGAAATTTCTTTCCTAACAAATATATTTGGAAATAAATATTGTAATTACACTTTCCTGAAACACAGCAAAATAATTTGGCTTCCTGCCTCAGGCAGTTATTGACCTAATAATTTTCTAAAATCAAAATTGGGACTGATGAAAAAGTCAGCTTCCCTTCTAATATTGCTAAAGAATTTATCTATTAAAAAAATAAAAAAATCCTTTTATTTTCTCAAGACTCCCTAGAGGCAAATAGTCTTCTAAACTTCAAGAATAGTTTCTTTTATAACACAAAGATGATATACTCAATAAAATCTTTCTTCTACACCCTCAGTTTCTATTGAGACAGACTGATTCCATCAAGCAGCCTCCAAAAATTGACTAAAGAAGGCCCTCTCACCTGACTGAAGTTTTCCAGCTCACCAATTTCATTGCTAAAACTCATCAAGTCTAACTATTTTCCTTATTTATAAAGAAAGAAAAAAATCACCTCTCTTTTTACTGCTTCATCCTTGAAGAGAGCTTTACTGTTTAAGCTTTAGTGTCTTAGCCCCATGGGCTGCTATCATCAACTCATGTAGAAAACAACAATAAAATGAAATCAGCCATAGAGGTCATTCCCTTTGTCCTGTGATAATATGAAGAACCAGAGGACTAGCAATGAATTCCAGAACTTTAACAACCTGAATAAACTGTGAAGAACAAACCAGAATGAATATAGGATGTGACACTCATTTCACATGAGTCAATGCACAGAGGTACAGTCTGAAATCTGCAAAGATGTCTTCCCGTTTTCACTGAGGAAAAACGACAAAGGAAGGAGATTATTTTTTTTATATATACATCTTTTTCAGTAAGGCAAAAATAGGTTTGTTTAAGATCTGGAAACAGTGTGAAAGAATAAATTAAATACCATGTATGACAGCATTCTAAAACTGCAACTGCAGACCAGTGACTAGGTGAAGGCTTCTGATTGTTCCAGTTCCTCTCTCCTCCCTTCCCTCCCTACTTCTTTCTTTTCTTTTCCTTTCCTTTCCTTCCTTCTCTCTCTCTGCTTCCCTTCTTTCCCCTTCCCTGCTTTGTCCATTAAAAACAAAAACGACAAACCAAACCAAACCCCCAAACTCCTACCCTAAAATTTGTTACACAACTAATTCTTGAAATAGACTTGTAATAACTCCAGCTGGATAATTACAACACGAATACTTATTTAACAGTACTATCTTTTGATTGGAAAAAAGCTTTAGTCAAGCCTGACTGATCAAAATGGTGATGTGAGGGACAATTTTCATTCACAGATTTTATCAGGAGAACTTAAGACAAATACTAGCTTTCCTTACATGGGAGCACAGAACTCAACAGTGAAAAAACAAATGGTCAACCCGTCCAAATCTTCAAGATGATCTGTTAATGACTCAACTTGAAGAACCCAAGCACGTCTGTCACTAAGTCTTTTAGATAATATTTTGCAAGACTGAAGGTCCAATAAATATAATGTACACCAGATATGGAGTAAAAATAAAGATTAAATTTTATCAACTGAACTTTCTAAGAGATTTTCTGCATACCTGAGGCAGACCCAAAAATAAACATGACAGATCTTGTAGATTCAGTAACAACAGCATATTGAAGGCTTTCAAGTTGCTAATCCTTCCTCGCAACAAGATCCCACATCTGGTTTTCTTTTTTCAAACACCTACAATTGACACCTTTGATTCATGTCTATTGTAGAAATGCACATTTTCTCTCTGTGCATTCTGTTGCCAATTTGTAATTTTAAGAATGTTAAACATGAGTTGCCCAAGGGAAAAATTCATAGGAAATGTGCCTCGAAGCAAGGGAACTCAGTATATAAACAGTCAGAATTCTAACATATTTCTGAGTACTTGTATTCTTTATACAGAATCTTTCCTTTTTTTCTTCTTTTTTGTTTTGAAAATAATGTTTTATTGCTTTTGAATCCTTTGTTTACTTACTAATTCAGTTCCTGCATTAAATAAACCAGGAGATCCATAAACCATGTAAGTGCAAAAAATCATGCCCTCTTTAGCCCATTACATATTGTAGTAAAATAGTATTTTGCAGGGAATAACCTCTCTCATGACAGAATTCATTGCAAAGACAGAAACAGAATTTAAATTGGCCAGATAAAGATTTTACAACAAAAGACATGACTAGAGGATAGTCAAGGAATGGGTATCCATGACTTAGTGTCTGAAGCTTGAAAAAGTGATCTCTTTATCTATACTCCTAAACCCAATGCTAATCACAACCAACAATTAGATGAAATCAACCTTCTGAAAAACAACAAAAAGCCCCACTTAGTTTACAAGTTTCTATCTCCTGCTCCTCCTGTGCTGAGGAAACAACAGCAATGCAATGTACCATTTTTATTATACGTGTTCCAAAGGGCTTCCATTAAAAACAGAGTTCAAGTTAGCCAGATTCAACTTAAAGATATGAAAGAGAATCTTTTTCTTCCAGGTGTTGCACTCCAAGGAGACAGTCTACAGGCAGGTACAACATTTCAACAGACATAAGCAGAATGGCTTTTAAGCAGCATAATGTTAAAAATGCTTTCCTCCAGTTGGGCTTGAACTTCACAGTTGAAACAGATGTTGACGCAATATCCAACAGTTTTTATTGGGAAATAAGAAACAGTAGCATTTTCTTATTGTAGATACTGAAAGCTGTTATATCACATTACCACGCAACCATCTAAGCAAACTCTACAGGAGTACCAGGGGAAACAGTAACCAGAAAATGTGTCTTTGACTTTGTGAAAAGTTACCATTTCCTCATTTCCTCAATACCCCAAAAAGCTCATTCTCAGCACTGAGTGTATGGCTCTAACTTTAGAGCTTTTAACACTACTTAAAATACTACTTTTAATACATATTAAATTATACCATATTATCTTTTGAAACAGAAGGAAATGTAACATCCCATTACAGAAATCAGCAGTAGCTGAACTGATTTTCATAAATTTCCACAGAATCACAGAAAGGTTGCAGTTGGCAAGGACCTCTGAAGGTCACCTGGTTGAACCCTCAACTCAAGCAGGGACACCTACAGCTGGCTGTCCAGGATTGTGTCTTTTGAGTGACCCCACAAGCTCTCTGTTGTGCCAGTGCTCAGTCACTCTCACAACATAAAAATGTCTCCCCCCCTGCCAAATTATACTATTAGATACAAATTAGGCATGATACGTATCAAATTCAAGGAACATTTTTTAAAAAAAATTACAGGAGAAATGGTCAGGAAATACCCCCTCCTTAACAATTTTAGTACCTACTACTGTTAACAGAATGCTGCTTTACAAGGGAATTTTCCAGAAAGAAATCCTAATTTTTTCACCTAATTTTTTTTTTTTATGTCTCCACAAGATACCTGGATGAATAAATCAAGATTTTTGAGAATTTTTTTACACGTCTTTATTGGATGAATTTGAGTATGAACCAAAATTACCACTAAAAACTCTGAAGTGCTTAGAGCAGAGTGGTATTCTTCCATCCTCATCACTTGAAAGCCTTTCTTACTCAAGTGGACTACACTGACACCAAGAGGAATTAGCTTGATTCTTCCACGCTAGTTATCGCCCCTTCTGGCAGAGAAAAGAGAATAATAATACTTGCTGCCTTTCCCAATTCTACCTTCCTGTCTTGTTTAAGCTTCCCTTGGGCCATTCTGATGAAGAAAACCTCTTATACTCCCTCACATATCACATACATGTGTCTAGGAAAGTGAAGGAGAAGGAAACCAAAGCCCAGCTCCCGTACCGCGCATCTAGGTAGCTTCACGAAAAACTCTACTTCACTAAGTTCTATACTACAAAAAACCTCTCTGAAAGAAACAAAATGGTTCCTTTTATGTTTGTCAGATCTAAGTATGATAATGCCTCTAAACAATCTGTACATACTTTTTCTTCAAACTTCAATTTAAGAAAACAGGGAGCTTGAAAATTGTTTTAAAGGGAATGCTACTACATAAGTTACGTTAGTGAGAACTGTAGTAATAGAAACTTTACACTTCAACCAGTAGCTCAAATAAGCTCTACTATTTGTAATTTCTAATAAACAAAGATAGGGATTCATACTAGGAAGGAGAAATATATCAGCAAGAGACACCAGAAAATACCAAATACATTATCTCGTATTCCATCTTGAGTAAGATCTGCAACTTGTAGAAACCAAACTTTTGAAGAAAGTAGTGACAAAAGCAGTAATGGAATAAACTAGGGAGGGCAAGCCACAAGGCAAAGACCAAAGATGTGCTGCATTTCATTCAGCAGCAGAAAAAGGTATCTTGTCCCACTTATGAACTGCTCCTGCCTAATACCAGGAGAGGATGTGCTGTGCCAGGTTCTCTGGCACAGCAAAACATCGTATTTACACGGTCTGTGTCTGTGCACACTAACTACATATTCCCACAGAGGTTTTGGAAGACTCCATACACTCCTGGACAGTATTTCATCCAACTGTCAGGAAATACCTAAGAAACACCTATGTCCTCAGTGTTGACCTATGCATAGAATTGCAATTGCTGTCAGTTGCCTCCTTAGTCTCAGTAAAAGCCTGTGTAGGGAACGTGATGGTCCAGCTCTATAGGTGCCAGCATGATGCCACACGCTGAAACATATTTGCATTTACCTTTAGAAAACTTTCACATCTCTAAAGAGAGGAAAGATACATCCAAATGCTATTATCAAGATTGCAAAGCAACTCGTTCAGAGTTAGGAATTATCACCAAAAAACGTTCAATGAATTGTAATAGCTGTGGGTTTTTTTTTTTAACAAGGGAAAAACGCCTACTTCAAAGACTGGGTTGGGCTTATATACTGGGTATATTCTGCAGACAGTGAGATTATTTTCTTCCTTATTTGTTGAGGAAGTTATAATTTACAGTCCTTTCCTTCAGTTTTAATGCATGACTGGACAGCACAGCTAGATGGTTCAGGCAGTCAAATGCTGTATTAGACTAATTTAAATTTGAATTTAAATAAACTTAAAGTTTTTCAGAGGGAATCATCACAAATTGTGTGATCCTCACTGCTTCATCCTAAGTAAACAGAAGTTGTGCTTTGAATATATAAATTAAGTACAAGAAAAGGTCATGTTCTAAGCACCTCAAAAACTGATAATACAAAATAAGTAGACATCTTTGATTGTAATTGCTCAGTGCCTCAGTTCCTCCTCACCAAAAGACAGAACTTATATTCTTTCATTGTAGTACAGCATGTGCTGTTGGAAATTGTCATGGAAAAGCCAATGAGAAAACAAACAAAAAACCCCAACCAAACAACAACAACAACAAAATCTATCTCAAACCACAAGTCAGGTGATAATTAATAGAACCTGAGGCTGAATGAAGGTAAAGCAAATTACTGACTAGCCAAGTTAACACTGAATACATTATACAGGCAAGAAGGCAAATACTGTGAACAATTGTGGTGTGACCATGTAACAGGAGATTATTTGGGTGTGAGCATAAATAGGTTCCTGACAAATCTTAAGTCCAATGACTCAAGTTTTGGGCAATTAATTTAATATCCCCAAGTTACTTCTGCTCTTTTTCTTCAAGCATTTTAAAAATTAATAATATAATATTTAGTCCTATTGTCCAAGTTTCATAAAACAGAATGACCAAAGGAATGACATTCTGCTTCTCTGAAATTCACACAGTTCCCATTTACTTGCTTTCAAATAATTTTTCACCAACATCTTCATTTACCTCCTACTCCAGAGTTCCTTCCGTAGGCATTTATCTCTGATGTGAAAGCCTGTCAAATTCTTTTTGATGTGTAAGGATGCTACATCCTCTAAATGTTCCTTATCTTTCTTACCACTAATACCTTCAAAGAACTCAAACAGATTAATTCAGCATGACTTCTTCTGCCTGAATTCATACTGGATATCCTTTATCAAACTGTTTTACTAGTGTTATTCTGACGCATCTTTAAAATAGATTTCCAAAGATTTTCTCACAATCGAGGCTTTGGGATATTGTTTCTTCATTTTTCTCTTCCTTCAGATAACTATTGTGTCATCTAAGAAACCTCAAGCATTGTATTAAATATTTAATTAATCATCATAACATCAAGTGAGAGTTGAGCAGGGTTTTTTTTTCAACATGAGATATTTTGCAGTTTGTGTATGTATTTAATTAAGGTTATACCTATTATGAGTGTACTGCATCTCAGGTCTTCACACAGAATTTCTGTATTTGTTCCTTGAATCTTTTGCTAGCACCATATAGTTTCAGATAGTAAGCAAGTTGGCTCACATTCTCAACAGATACCCATGCTCTCTGGCACATTTTTTCCACATGTACTTTATAAATGGACACAGCTATTTGAGTTAGTGCTACAACAGAAAAGAAAATGAGAGGGGCTCATTCTCAGACCACTTCTTAGTGCCTGAGATTTTTACAACTCTTCTTCCTGATTTGCATTTCACTAGAATTATACAGGATTGACAATAATTTTCTGCTATTTCTAGAAATACTTTCAGGGCAAGAAACTTACCTTGACATACCTCCCACCAGCCAGAGGGGCACACTTACATTGAACTGTACATGAGCAGAGAAGGTAGGGTAGGTAGGAACAAAGACAGGTGACTGATTAGTAAGGCTACTGATTAGCAAGGCTAATTACACACAAGAGAGAGAGCTCGTATGGCAAGTCAAACCACAGCAACTGATTTGGGCACTGTTATGAACTACTACAGGTCTAGTTTTTTGCTTAGACTGTGTGACTGTTTCTTAAGTGATTTTAGCCCCTCTCCTCTTAAAACCAATACTCACTTGCAATAAATCCATATTTATCCTCTACAAATAAGAAACCATCTCACACCATATTTTCAGCCTTAATGATCACAGAATCACATGGAGTTGGAAGGGACCTCTGGAGATCATCTAGTCCAACCCCCCCTGACAAAGCAGGTCCACCCAGAGCAGGTTGCACAGGAACTTGTCCAAGCGGGTTTTGAATGTCTCCAGAGAAGGAGACTCCACCACCTCTCTGGGCAGCCTCTTCCAGTGCTCTGTCACCAAATAACAAAGTTCCTCCTCATGTTTAGATGGAGCTTCTAACATTCATTCAATACACACTTACATCTCTTTGTCTTGTAACTAGCTTCTCTTTTTCTCGGCCTCTCCTTCCAATTAGAATATCCACTTCTCAGAGTTGCTGCCATCAGTTTACTGATTTCTATTTCATTCTTTATGCTTATTTCAACACTAACGCTAAATAACAGTATTTCTTTGCAGTTTGCTGTTCTCGGTGTGTTCTTAATTCTATTAAGCCACAATTATTTCTGTTCCTTTTTCAGATATTTTAAGTTTTCAATGACTTCCAAGTACAGATTACTCAACACATTTAAATATCTCTACTTTCCAACGTGGATTTTTCAGGCATTACAGAGTTTTCCTGACCTCATTCCATTTTCCTTCAGTCTCTCTTTTTCTGAAATCAAGTCTTTTTATACTACTGTTTATAGAACTGATTTTTGGTATACTAAATTCTAGGTGTTCTCCCAGAGGAACTCTATTTATCATATTTGACTTATAGCCTGCAATTTTTAAAGTTTAACTTGTATTTGTGGCTTAGGTTACACTGCCATGATGTCTGGTTCCCATTTCTGAGAGGGAATTTCCCCGCATAAGAAGCGGATGATTCTGGACTTTTGTGTTCTCCTGTATCTGCCTCTGCTGGAGAATTCTCCCAACTTTGACTAGTATGGAGTCAAGACAGGACATTCATTGACATGGCTGGAGATGAGTCCCAGACCAAACACCAAAGACTGCTTATTCTCCTCTCTCTCTTTCTTCTCTCACTTGGTTATTTTTGCAGCATTCCTTTTGCACACTCTTATCTCTTACCTTCTATTTCCGTCTATTTTACTTAAAAACAACAAAACAGTCTTTCCACCTCTGTCATTCTGCTCAACACTGCAATAAGCTGTAACTGGAGTCCCACCTCAGGGTTCACTCAGAACATCTTGTAGCGAAGCCGAAGAGGCTGACCGTGCCCTCATACAGCCTCTTGGGCAGCATGTTCTTGGTACCAGTTAGACCCTGCTGTGAGTGCTCAGAAGCTTCTGCTAAGCTCTTGTGTTTATGAGATAATTTTGGGAACAGGGTAAAAAAGAGTTGCTTGACTTTATCCTTATTCTGCATTTAGCTGTCAGAAATAATTTTTTTTGGCCAACTGTTCAGTGTTTAAAACCACTGCTCTTTTTTCTGCTTTTGCTTCCTGCCAGAATTTCCTATTATTCCTATAATTATCAACTTGAATGAATTTTTTACTACCTAGGTATAATGGACTGGTTTAAATGAGTAATTCATCACACAACCCAAAGATGGAATGTGTTAAAGCGTGATTTTTTAATACCTATAGTTACATTTGTTGATGATTATACATACCATATTTTATAACATGACAAAAGAACTACAAGAACCTCATAATAGTATGTAATCCTTAAGATGGTTATTTTTCAATCAACTTTAAATCAAATCAAATCAAATCAATCAAATCAAATTAATCTATCCTGGGCAATGAGCCTGAATACAATAAAGTGTGACACTTGCAGGAAGAATAGGCCTTTTGGTATTATTCTTTATCCCCCTGTTTGGAAAGCAACTATAATAGCAATGCATTCTTCCCATTGCTTGTCTTTTTTCAGGGACAAACTCATATGTAATGCATATCCAATGTTCTCTTGGAGTTCTTTCTGGATTGGTATGTTGCATATAAACAGCTGAGCTACCAAGTTTTTGATCTAGAGCAAACCCCAAAATCAGATCTTCACTGGCAACAGCCTGATTAAAGGAACAATTCATGTGCTCTGATTTCAATGGCAAACATCAGTCCTCTGTTCAGTAGAAGTGCCAAAAGTGTTAGAAAAACAGCTTCCCTATCTGAAGTGTAGACTACATTCCCTCCCTTGTTATATCTTTTCTTTTCTTGAGTAATTTTAAATACCTGAATTCCCAAAGGAAAAAGAAAATCAACACTAAAGTATGTTAATACAGAATGAAGAGCCTATTAAAATTTATTTTTTTATTACAGGAACATAAGAAATTTTTTAAAAAGAGGACAAATGCAGTATTGATTTGCCTTCTTTTTAAAGCTTCATAATCTTTTTGTATGGACATAAACACCCTGGCAATGAGACAATTTTGTATAAAAATCAGAGTTAAAACATCATTCCTAATAAGATTTATTGTTTCTCTCATAATCTATCACATTCAAAATATAAACTTCCTAATGTACTCACTGGCTCAAACCCAAAAAATATTTATTTATTTATCTTGTACAGGCATGTCTGGATTTGTTTGAACCCCCACAGCAGTTTGTGAATTATGCATGTAAAAAGCAGAAAATACCTGTACTGAGTATGCACACATACACAAAAAAAATACAACCCAAACCAAAAAGCCCTACACATCAGGCTTATCAAGTCTCTACCATTTGCTGTGGAATAAAAAGATAAAATTCTCACTTCTGTCTTTGACAAGATTGCCAATTCAGCTTGTAAAATCTAAAAAACAAAATCGTGTTTATTTGAAGTTCTAAAGAATTATTTAAATCGCCCTCTTTAATGTTCTCTCTTAGGCATTCCACATCTTTCAAACACCTGAATGCATAAATATCGATTGTGGTATACAAAGGATGCTTTATCTTCTTGTTCATGCTTCTTTGATTTAAATCAAAATGAAATGAAGTCACTAAGTCTTAAAACTCTTTTTCTGTGCTTTTTAAAATATCCTTCAAAAGAGTTTATTTCCTTTGGTCAGTAACCATTCAGACATTTTTAATTTTCATTTCAAAATAGCTAAATAGGGATACAACTACTAAATACAGAAATGAATACAGAAGGTTTTACGTAGTGAGGTTGGGGACAAAATTAAAGACAATCAACCTATGGCTTAAGAAACACTCCATTTTTAGCAAGAACAACTGTTAGGAAGGAGCTAAAAGAGGGTATCAGGTGGAATGAGGATACTGAAATAAATATTGATGTCCAAATTGGAAAAAACAATATATTAAAGAAAAAACTATAGAGCTTACCAAGCTCAAACCAAGAGACGGTTTTATCTCATGATTGAATATTTCTGCAACTAACGGACATTACTCAAGGACAAATATCAGCAAGTGCATCAAGTGACTGTAAAACATCATAACTAGGCTTCAGAAGGGTAAAAACACCTCACAGACAACTAGAGATACCTTAAACACATCTGTTCATGACAAAGACTAAGGTATTTTCACTCAGTGCTTTTTGTGCCTTGCTTTTTGTAAGGTTAAGAGCCCTTTAGCTACAGCTCTGTATCCCTTTCACCCAAGCTGCCAGGGGAGTATTTTCAAGAGCCTCAAGAGCCTCTGTGACAGCATTTTCCCACAGCTATTCTCGTGCAATTGCTCTTGTGCTGTTATTGCCACGGCCTCGTACCTGCAAACCCCAACAGTGTTGTTATGGTGGTTCTCAAGGGAAGCAACTGTCACTGGTCACTTCTTCCTTCTTCTTTTCCTAGCCCTGCATTGTAGCTCTCGGTTTACATTTGGGCGAGCAATATATGCATGCAGAGAGCTTAACAGCAGAAGCAGCACCTGCTAATCTCATCGTGCTCCAGTCAGTGCTAAAAGCATCATATGTGGGAACAATCAGCTGGGAGTCTGGGTGGGTCCTGAAAAAAACTACACAGTTACCATGGGAAAAATACTATGGGGGAAAACACCTCCTGCACTAGAGAGGACACACAGGGAAGGATGCTCGCCTGAGGTACCCCATGGTGCTTCTCCTCCCAGCTGGCCACTGAGGGAGCTTGCCCTTTCTCTCTCATCTCCTTTCCTCTCGTCTTTTCTTTTTTCCATTTTTCCCCAGAATTAACATTTACCATTAGAGTCAAGATGTGCCATCAGCCACAGATCCCTGCTAGTAAAATTCACACATGTAAATTTGTTTCAACGTTTTTTGTGTACCAGCCAGGTTATCTGCCCTAGCAGAAGACTGGCACTCTGAAATAAGAGAGATTCTGTCAGTCTTGTGTCCCTGCTAGCTTCAAGACGACCAAAAGCCTTCTTTGCTAATGTTCTTCACTTCTCATTTTCTTCACCACCCGCAGAAATAATTTTGCCAAAAAAAGTGTTTGAACCAAAAGCCAAGTAGACTCAAACATGATTGTGCTAAAATATAGAGATGAGACTTTCAATATAGTCTTTGGTGCACTTTGGTGTATTTTGTACTTATTCTGTAATTTCAGCACATGTTTACTTAGTTGTTTTTTTTTTTATACCTGGAATTGACAATTTAGAAGTTCAGTTCGAATCATTACAAAACCATTGTGCTAAGTCCTCATTCTAATCTGAATGCGTTGCCACAGTGAGAAACCTTATGAGTTGTCCTATTTAGGAAAGAATGAGTAATAAAGTGCTCCTCTCATACAACCACGTACACCAGCAAAGATGACAAATGACAGAAGACAGTACCCATGCTTTCAACACACAACTTTTTTTCCTTCTAACATCCAAATCAAAAGTCCTTTGCTGACACTGTCTTTAAGTAACATTCCTTTGCTCATCCATCATCTCAGAGATTTCAGTAACATCATTGAATTGGGTACAAATTTAGCATAGACTATTTAAATATGCCTTGAAAACAAAATTTATGAAATATTCTTTATCATAATTTTCTGTTGCCAGCATAGAATGCATCAAAACTCATCTTCTGAGATTCTGAGCCTTCAGCTGTTTTGAGAAATTACTGTGGCTGCAGAAGTCTGCTTTCTCTCTAAGAGGTAGGTTTTGGCTCCATAAAAGAATTTCTTGGGTTGTGATACAAGTTTGAGGTCATTATAACTTTTCAGAAAATATTTCAAAGAGGATGATCAAGTTTTTTTTCTCACTGGTAAAGCAGTCAGGAAACTCATCTGGTCATCTGATATTCAGACCTAGTCCTCTCTTTCAAAAGATGAGAAACCATAACATGAGTAATAGGAAGCTCAAAAATGTAGAACAACTTTTTCAAGAGCAAGTAAGCAAGATACAAAGATAGGACATGCTGAAAACGAAGTATCACTGAAGAAGAGTAAATAAGGAATTTCTCTTCCAATACAAGACAAAGTGATCATCAAATGCAGAATTGTGGCTTATTCAAAATAAGGTGATGGTTCTTCTGACAAGACATAATGAAGCCGTGGAAGTCCTTAGGATATGGTAGCTGAACATGAGTTTTAGAGGAGAAAAACTCAAAGTGCATCAATTTTGGTCCAGAAAGGTAAAAGCATCCAAAACTCATACATATTTATTCTCTTGTACTGGAATTTTGTAACAAGTAACTATCTTCACTTTGGCTTCCAAGTTTCTCTGAACTAAGCATTTTTTTAAAAATAGAGTCTATACAGCGGAATAATCTTGATGGTATATATATGATAATTCTTACAAAGATTTACCAAACCTTATTTACCATTACCATTAACAATTTGTTACTTGAGTCTGAACTTTCATAGCTTCAATTTCCAGAGTTTGGGTGATTTACTTCTGATGCACTGCAGATTAACCGTGTTATCAGATATCATTTTCCTAGGCAGGTACCTTTAATCACACCCTTGATAAGCTAATCAGATCAAGTTTTTTGAATCTTTCACCACAGAAAAAGTTTTCTAGACCTTTGGTCATTCTCTAAATAAGCTTATCAGCATCTTTCTTGAACTATTGACACATAAGAACTAATTAGTATACTTCTGTAGGAGTTGAATTAAACCAGATACTATTAAAATAACCACTCCACTCCCAAGTAAATAAACTCTCTTGGCTTCAGTCACACTAGGAATTGTCCCATCATGACTTTCAATCATTTACACACAAAGCTGAGTATTTTTAAGTATGGTCTGAAATCTTTGTATATACAAAGATATATCTATATATCAATATACATATATGATATATGGCTTGTTCTTTAACTCTTCTGAGATAATACCAATAATGCCTGTAAAATTACCAGTCATGACTGCTCCTTTACCAACAAGTCCTTTTGAATTGTAGTATTCATCCTTAAGGTACCTGCAATATCTAAAGCAACAAGTATTTTGCTGTCCATTAGACACCAATGCATTTGACAGCTTTTCCCTTATAATTTTGAAATTCATCATACATTCCATTTTTAATTTATTTAATGCATGCCGTTTTGATTTCTCAGTAGAGAGGTAATATCAAATCAATTGTACTAGGAAAGCCTGTTCTACCATTACTGTCATCTTTATCAATGGAATTTGAATTTAAGCAAAAAAGAAGTGTATCTTGCTTCTAAAATTACCTATTAAATATCAATCATTCTATTTCCTCTTTAGTAGTAGCAATAAGAACAGTTTTTTTAAAAAACAAAACGTTAATTGAAATAACTTTTTGACTGTGAACATGCTGGGTAATATCAACTCCTATTATCCTACAAAACCATTTTTTGTTCCCTTAACTTAACTAATTACACTTCTGCTTGTAGTTCTTACCATCTGTTAACTTTTCTATAAATTTCTCAAATTCCTTCTGATTATATTTACATCAGTAGCTTGATCTTTACCTATTTGAAAGAGTATACATACATATATATTTTTAAACTGCCTAGAGATTGCATTTTTCTTGCTGCCATGCTTTTCTATCCCGGTTTCTAACCAGTATTATTTCCTAGTTACCTTGAAAATTAATTGCTTCCTATTTATTATTCCTTTTCGTGTTTAAACACTTTCTTCCAGATTATGTGCCTCATGCTATTAAATCAGCTATTTAGAAAAAGCACCTATCATTCCTAATGACTTAGATTTTAATTCATTTTAATGCAATAATTAATAATCCAATATCTTTTACAGATAACGTCATTAATCTTCATTTAACAGGTCAGGTGCAGAAAGGATCTCTGAATCATTAACTCAAACTTTAAAAGTAACCTCTCTATATTTATGATCTAAGAGCTCTAGTCTTACCTTCTCTTCCCTTTGCCAGTTGGTATTTGCTGTGGCAGGATGGTTTTTTAGTTGTGATTTTCTGAGACACTTGTAACTCTGAAATGTGATCATAGATGAAAGAAACCTTAAAATCTACCTCACTCACTGATTATTCAATCACTGCATCTCTTGTGTGTTTCTCACTCATCTTGATAGGCCTTTCTCATTTTTGCTCTTAGCCAGCTTTACAAGATGCTGTTCTTTTTCGTGCCATGGAATTCTAATACATCCCATCATGTAGGTAAGCAGGTTTTTACTTGTGAATTCCAAATAATTCACAAGAATAAGTATCAGAAAAAGAATGGCATCATTGGGACTTCCCAGTTTAATAAACATAGCTGATACAACAAGGGGAATCTGCCATTAAAAGTAAAACCAATACGCTTCAAGTTAATTACTTTGACAAGTAATGTGCAAGGTCATATACGAAATGCAGAACAGATCTTGGAAAATGAGTTGTCCAAAACATCAATATGGAAGAAGTATCACAGGGAAGAGATTTTAGAAGTGTTACGATCAATGGCAAATCACCTGCACAAATCTATGAAAAAGAATCCCACGAAACTGAGTTTATGTTTTTTTAAAAAATAAGCATTAAATAAGCTTATAGTCTTGGTGAGGACACCATGATGGATATTAGGAAGCTGACATTTTAAGGAGTACCAAAATAAGAAAAATAAAAAAGAGAAATTATGACAGAAGAGATAAAAATATTTCTTAGAGATTAATTTCTGCTGTAGGGTGTTGCAGTCAAAATAGTTATTCTCTATACGACAA
>BJBW01004088.1:148342-167264 GCA_004320125.1 Scolopax mira | reverse complement strand
TCTTTAAATTGTATAGACCTGGAATATATCTGATTATTCTGAATTTCTATAGCTTAAATACTGTAAAAAAATCTTCCAGTTCTGTGCCAAACTTGAGAAAAGGAGGAGGAGTTAAAATATATTTGAGTGATTTTAGATTTATTACTATCTTCTGAAGGGATATGAGATGAAAACCAAATAGAAAACAGTGTGGGATGAAAAAAAGATCAATGAAGGCTGAAAAAGGATCTAATTGATTGTCATTAGAAGCTGCAGCAAAATAGAGGTCAATTAAATAAGTGAATTGCAAATAAATATACTTGTAATAATAATACTAAGCATTTATTTAACACATAAGAAGTGCTTTGCAAACAATTAATTAGTCTGTACAAAGAAAAAGTATCAAATTACATGGACTGGGGAAAAGCAAAGTTATGAAGGTCGGAAAGTTGATTTAATTCCTTTTATTTTTAACCCCAATCTTTATTTTAGAGCAGCATTTGTTCTACTGTAACACTCTTTTTGTCTCTTGATGACTAGCTTACACAGCTGACACTGTTTTCTTAAAGGAACTAAGAAATTCAAATGTCGGAACAAATATGTCAGTTATAAGTGAAGTAAACTAGTAAACTTTTAAGTCCATAAAGAAGTATTTCATGTTTGTACAGTAAACTGTAAAGAAAAAAAAAAAGATAAATTTCTATAAATGTAGATTTTTAGTCATGCATATTATGATCTGAGTCTGGGATTCAAATGCAATTTAAAGCTGTTTAAACCCATTAAACAGCTTAAATTACTGGAAACAATATAATGAATACAAGAGTAAAGGAAATAAAAGCAAAGCAAGGGCGTTGGAAGTCAAACACTTAAACATGTATTTAAGAAAAAAATCTGGAAAAACTTAATTAGAAATGTTTTGTATTTGTTGTTTTTTTTTATTTTAATTTACAACAAAGAGTAATTTCTCCATGCTGTGGATAGAATACAAACAAAATATGCTTTTTTTTGCCCCCCCTTTTTTTTAAGAGAAGCTGTGAATACATTAGCAATCCCATTTGGACAAACAGTGCAGTCTAAAACCAAATCCTCTGATTCACTTCACTGCATCTCCTATGTGCTTGCTCAGTTCTCAGAGCAGTTTTGTGAACAAATTAGATTTTAAAAAACTAAACTAGAGGTCCTCTACAACTTTGATGTGGGTCATTAGGTCTAATCTCATACAGAGCTGACATCACCGCACGCAACTTCAGCACCACTAAAAGTTCTTAAGCCACAGCAAACACGAGGAGGTTCCTCCACCATATAAAGTGACTGGCAATGACTAAGAGTCCTCAATTAATTCTTCAACCATTCCTTCTACAGTCACACCCATTTCTGATCTGAAATCTTTTCTTTACCTGTCCTTTCTTCTACTACAATTGCTTCTTGCTAAACTTACTTTCTTCTACTATAACTTATTTACTTTCAACTCTCTTCTGACCTATCAGCCAATGGCTACCTCTTCCCACTCTTGGAAAACCCAGGTGTGACTTGGTGCCCCAACAATACTTATAAGCCTTAACCTTTCTGAGAGGGCAACCAGTGTCTTGGGCAGAAGCTAAGCTTGGTGGCAGCACTAGCAAGTTTCTAACTTGTGACTACGGTCTAGGACAAGTGGAATGCTTCATTAAGCCAAAAAAAGATGATGCCAAGTTTCTTGAAGACCAGGAACAATAACCATACTTTGAGGTCACCAAGGCAGACTTTAATCCATAAAAACAGAGCTTCAGATAAGAGCACATTATTTGGGGCACATCCCTGAGATCTGCCAGTTGTCTGAACTCAAATTGCCAGGCTCGCCTTGTGGGAGAATATGAAAAGTCTACACCATCCATCACTAAAGTATAACACCTACGTGCTTTCCTTACATGTTTATCATTGGGGGCATGGGGACTATATGGGGCAAGTGGCTGACCAACATATGACAATGGATAGAATCACAGAATGGTCCAGGCCAGAAGGGACCTCCAAAGGTCATCTAGTCTGGCTTCCCCACAGTCAGCAGGGACACCCCCAACTAGATAAGGCTGCCCAGGGCCTTGTCAAGCCTCACCTTGAATATCTTCAGGGAAGGGGCTTCAACTAGCTCCCTGGGCAACCTGTTCCAGTGCTCCACCACCCTCACTGTAAAGAACTTTTTCCTAATATGCAATCTAAATCTGCCTTTTCCCAACTTAAAGCCATTGCCCCTTGTCAACCAGCTAGCCAGATCTTCTACTGCTACATTAAAAAGTTAAACAAAGAAAACGTGGGAGTGTGGTTTAATGGGTGGGTAATTAAGCACCAGTGGATATTGCTGAGGTTCCTGGACTTCTGTGCTGAGACAGGGTTTAAGGAGGTATGGAATTACCAGCAGCGAATAATGCTCAGGAAAGGGATTACTTGTAAGAACTCCATTTATGCAAGTCTGTAGGATCTTGTGCATCACATCCAAGGCTGTTGAAAGAGCTGGCTAATGTCATAGCAAAGCCAGTTAGCTTAACTTCACCCCTATGGAAAATCATGGAGTAAGTCCTCTTGGATCATGTTTCTGGGACATGAAAGACAAATGCCTGAGTAGGGGGAGGTTGGATTAAAGTCCTCTGGAAGTGCCTTCCAATCTGAATGTCACCTGGAAAATTTACAGAGACTTTACCATCAACAATGTTTTCTATACAGTAAAGTAAAAAGGCATTGAAACAAGAGTGCAGATAATGGAAGCATGCTAAAACAACCTAACGTTACAGAAAAATCTAAATGCAGACATATGAAGTGTACCAACAACTACAATTTATAAAAGAAATTCCAAGTGCAACTTCATTTTCTGCAATCTTATTAGCAATCTGCGTATCCCAAATCACAAGTAGAATGAGCACTGAGTCAAAAGGGACACTGCACATCTTGTCAGGTAATATGTATGTACTATAATGTAAAGCTTAAGAGAAAAAAAAAACAAACAATAAACTTAGAGGGTTTTTTATTCTTATAAATATCAACTATTGTTCCTCATAAAGAAAACCTTTCAAGTTGAAATTTGCATTACTAGAAATGATAAGCACTGAAAATTCTACACAGATCTTCTACTTCAGGAAGATTTCTTCTTGAATCGACGGACAAAGTCACTGTTTAAGTAGGACATATACTTTTTTAGCAGCCACACTCATGAGCTTATTACACTATTACTAATAACAACTGGTTTGAAATATAAACACTTCAAGATGCCAAAACAAGCTTTATTCTACATTTCTTCTCTCATTGAAACTGACTTTCTCCTGGTTGTATATTTTTCCATGTATATACCAAATTTACTATTTTCCCTCCTGGTTTCTGGAGGGGTTTTTTTTGCTAGCTATTATCATACCTCCCATTCTCCCTTTCTGAAAGCGCTGTTTCAAAAAAATTCTATTATCTTAAAAATACTGCCTTTTTTTTCTACTTGGCAACAACCCCTCCTTTCTTTCCTTCCTTCAATTGCTAAATTCAAATTGTTTTGTTTGCCTTGACTAAGTTTGTAAAATTTGGGAGGCCACCAAGCTATGTGGGTTTTTTTAGAAGTTTATAAAGGGTTGGGAATAAAATTCCACTCCAACAATGGTTATTACAAGCAATTATGACTATTTAATGATTATATTAATATTATTATTAAAATAGCAGAACTGAAAAACTTTGGTTCGGCTAAGTATCAAAAATATTAATGCTCATATGAATTCCATGTCCCCCTAATAATTTACTGGAGGAGAGAAAGAGAGATGACGTAATGTCTTTATCGCTTACTCTACTGGTTGGAAACACAATTGAGGCAGATTAACTTAAAACTTCACTACTGCTGATGTTGTTACATATGCGAAAGAAGATGCAAATTGGTCACAATCAAGCTAATCAAATATTTGTGGCAATGAAAGTTTGAATTGAAAAGTGGCATTTTACTTTATATCAATAATAATTTAGTTGTACAGTTACTTCTGTTTATGGACTCTAGGGATGAACAAAATTACCTCATAGGTCTGCTCTAGCTGAATTTTTTCATGATTCTATGAAACAAGCCATATGAAACAATGTGAAATGACAGATTATATTAATATTTAAATGAACAATAGAAACAGTATTCAATACTGTATGGAATTATCTTAATATAGAAAAAGACATACAAGCTAAATACACCGTGAAAGCTTATAATAAAGCTTTGCCAACAGCAGCCTCCCTTTACTAAAAGGAGCTACTGGCATTATTGATAATAGGTCTGTCTACAGAATTCCTACATGCAGGGTTAAAGAAAAAATAATGACCTTTTTTTGAAAGCAAGCTATCATACTGCATCATCTAACTTGGATATTGCAAATGAGTGTTGATGTTGGGTTCCCTAAAGCAATTCAACAGAAATAATCAAGCCTAATGCTGTGGAAATGCAAGACAAAAAAAAGTTTGAAAAAAGACTGTAACCATCTGCAGTAGCTTGGGGGGAGCATTATGACTATGAGAAAAAAAGTAGAGAAGAATACACCATATTTTACATCAGTCATTTTCCACCATTTTAAAAAGCTTCTTCCATTTAAAGTCATTAGCCACAGCTAACATGCCATCCAATTGATCATCCTCTCCAAGTCTTCATGCCTTAAATTGTGATTTTTTGAGACAATAAAGTAAAACAAAAGGCTTTAATCTAGGGTAAAATATTAGTTACCGTGGTTTCAATGAAATAAAATTACATAAGCACAAGCTAAATGCATCTGTTTAGCTCAACGCATTATATACAAAGTGGAATTTGGGGCATGTGCTTAATATTAAATTCATTCTTAAACTACAAAATCAAATGTGTGATTGAGTGACATCTCTAAGCAAAGAGCAGAAAGAATACAAGCAGTCTTGTAGTCAGATGTTGTTTACAAAAAGAGTTTCAAACCACAATGAATTATTTAAAGAGAGAAAATGTGGGTGCACCTGTTAACAATGAAGGGGACTGCATAATTCTGACACTTGAGCAAACTCAAGGGAATCTGAGACAAAATTCCATCCACCAAGAGAGACAGAACTGCACAAGCAGTCAGTCAATAAAAACTACTGAGTGATCAGGCTTTGTGCTGTTTTCTAACATAGAAGACATCCTGAAAAGTGCCTTGGGGAGTCTGTTCTCCCACAGACATTTTTCTAACAGGTAGTCAGACTGCTAAAATGAAAACGAATTTGTGTAATTCATTTCTATCTAAACTTTGAGATAAAAAGGATTAAAATCATAAGACACAGTCATCAAAATACATTTAAAATGAAGTGATAGACCATCTTCCCAACCAATTGCTTAGATGTTATCTTTAGTCAAAAATAGTCCTTTACCTACTCAATTGTAAATTGGGTACAAATAATTTCTGTTGTAATACCTATACATCGTTACATACTCATTTCATCCTTCTTATGATTAATGTGTTTGTGAAGTGCTTATCTATACTGCAGTTAGATTAGAAATAGAAAAGCAAGCCACATGAGAATGTATCAAAAATGATAAAAAGGACAAAAATGTATTTTATCTGCTAGACACGGAGCTAAATTGTAGCAAAGCACGTGTTTCACTTTTTTTTCTGCATGAAATCGCTGACGTCATATGCTGAGATGCTACATATATAGCTATGATCCTTAGTGCATGAAAGATGTGATCTTTTGTTAGCTGGGATTGTAGCTATTTATGTAATGTCTGGAATCTTTGGTATAGAATAGACACATGGAGAATTCCCTTAATGGGCTCTTAGTTTATGCTAACTCATCCTCTCATCCTGAAAGGAGCTTCTTTTTCTTACTTGCCTCCCGATTACTAGTAAGTTAACAGAAAAATAATGTTTAGTGTGCAAAACAGTAAGGCTGCCTCACACACAACTAACTCTGAACAGCTTGCTGGCGGCTGTGCAGGTAAATACTGCAATTATTGTCCCTGCCTTCCCACTGTTACTTTGTAATTCAATAATAGACCATCTGTACTCACTGCTGGTGGATCATCTTGCATCCTAAAACATCCTTTGAATTACCTTCATGCTATGTAGTGGACATGAAGTAAACACTATAAGCAAAATATTTAAGAAACCTAGCTAGGTATCTGAGTAGCTGCTCCTTATGCTACTAAAAGAAGGTTTATAAAATAATCTAAACCAATCCTATTTAGCATAAGTACAGCTTACCAAAGAATGTTTCTACATATCCATCCATAATATTTGTTATTAATAAATAGATGGTAATAAGATGACATTGACCTTTCCTTATATAATCAAGAATATCAGAGATGTCCTTGCAAGGAAAATATAAAGCAGCAAAATAGACCACTAGCTATGTTCTCAAAGCAGCCCATTGCTTTGATACCAGATGCTGAGCTTAAAACATCCAGAAGCTCAAACCATCCAGAAGTACTAGAACAGTGTACTATTTCCCTAGATACCACCTCTGTGGGGAAAAAGTGGGAAGGAAACCTGAAAAAAAAAAAGCCCCACATAAAAAGCACAACATAAAATAGAGAACCCAAAATTTTCTTTCAAAAATCTAAGGTATTAGAACCAACATTTATAACAGTCCTTTCCAAATGTTGGTAGCATTCTCAAGAAAACTATGAAAAGCTGAATCTGTCTGGGCCTGCAGCTTGCTTTCAATTTTGATCTGGACTCTTATTTTATCCTAGTTTTATACCGTATTTTCCACTCACCACAGCTGCCCTCCCTGCCCCAAATGCATTAGTGCAAAATGGCAATTTTGCCCTCTGGTCCTTTCAGGCATTTCTTTCCTTCAGAGAATTGTTGAAGAAGTTGGGGGGAACAGCCAACAGTTGTTTATATGATAAAGAGCACCCTTGGAAAAAAACAATAAATCAGAACTTCTCCAGTTAAATAAATGTATATATTTCGTCAGCAAATGCTGACAAAAAACTGAACCTTAACTTCAGTAGTGGTGAGCAACAAGAAGCTAATAAGGCTAACATTGGAGTATTTAGTTTCCTCCTTATTTTAAATCTACCAACACAAGATTCTGGCACATGCATTTCTTTAAGCAGTTTTGTTGTTTTCTCTTTTGCTTCAGGTTACTTGGGGGGTTGGTTTGTTCTTTTTTTCAACCATCCACATAAATAGGTCGAAAGCTGCAGAATAATAATAAGAGCAGAAAGAGCATTTGATCCTCTTCCCAGTCATCATATATATTGATATTCCAAGGAAACACAGAAATCCAATGTACTTGCAGTACTTTGGAGAAGCAACATCTGTGGAATATAACCTGGGAAGAGAGTAAGAGAAAGGACTCAAAAGTACTCAGTGTATCCTACTCCATCTTGCCAAACTCAGAGAACAGCTTTATATTCATAAAAGGCACCAGTCTCCTCTTTCCTTATCTTCTGCCTTATCATTCTGGCCCATCCTGGGGTCAGAATTCTTGTGTGATTCAGTAAATCCAAAGAAGTGTCCGGATGCTGTGAATTACCCTGAACACTCAGGGTATCCCTTGCGCTTCCTCTTCTGTCCCATGAGCTGTAGGGGTCAGCATAAGAAAGCGCTCCTGTCTGCCTCAGTTTCTCTTCCTCACTCTCCCAGAACACAAAGCCTCCTGCCATTCACTGGCAACCTCAAAAAAGTAACCTACAAATTTCCAGGATCCACTAGTCAGGGAACAGATTCAAGTAGAAAACCCCAGGCAATATACATGGAGAAGGCAATAGAGAGCAAGTACCTGCTTGTCCTCATGCATCTGTCAAACATCAGTTTTTTGTAATCTGCAGAGGTGGTAACATGTAACAGAAAAAGGACAAGGGGGAAGAGGAAGGCTGTATAATGGTAGCAAAGCTGTGGACCAACTCCTGAAGCAGAGGCAGTAACCAAAAGGACACCAACCTCTGGAGAAATCAATGTGAGATCAGGAAATAAAGTGATTTCAGATCTTCTTATAGAGGTCACAGTAAACACTCAGCTGGCCAGTTTCAGAACAATTCTCAGCTGGTGGAAGTCCACAGAACACAAAAGCTCTCACCTTCTATTCCAGCAGCTTTCCCACCCCAGCTGTGTTTGCTGTACACTTTTGTGGAGTAGCACAGAAGAAAGTGGGTGACAGTACCTCCCAGAGACAGGGCTCAGGTCCAGCAGAAAGGAATAAAAAAAAGGTGATATGCCCTGAAGTAGTGGTCACCTTGCATTCTGCCACATCTCCTGCTTGTGCGATGGGTCACACCCAGTATCAAGACTCCCTGACTCTGTCAGAAACTGCAGCAGAACTAGATGACAAACTAATACCTTTCTGTTTCAAGCTCTTGAGCACACTCTTTTCCTGAACCAATACTTTTGGAGGAGTTCAGATCAACCACTTGAAATCGCAGAACAGCAAACTGGGAAGCAAGTGCAGCTGCAGACGTGCTTGAGTTAGTTCAACCAACGGTATTAATTTTTAGGTTTTTATTATATAAATCAATTGACATTTTTAAAATTGGTACTGAACTACATTCTTTGACACTTAAATATCAAAGTTTGTACTTCACCAGATTAAAAGAAATTTGAATCATAACAAAAGTAAAGCAATTTTCTTTCATGATTTGGCCACACAATTAAGATAAAGGCTCTTTAATCTACTGCTTATTCTCAGTATGAAACTGGGAAAAATGCTACCACCTTTATCCCTATTGACTTATTATCACGTTGAGTCATGTGAGGGACAGAAGCTTCCCATCAATTTTGCAAAGTTCTAGAAAGTAAATTTTTTTTTAAAGCAAAAAGACCCTCCAGTAGGAGTTACCACTCAACAGTGTGTAGGATACAACCAGACATTTTTTCCTTTTAATTTGGCATAGTGAATATGCAAACCAGCTACTCCTGGCTTATGCCAACTCTTTTCTTAACTATGGGACTCAACTGGTAGCAGTTTCTAGAAGCCCTGCTAAGATGACACCAAAAAATTGACAGTTATTTTAATGCAGAACTTCAGAAAGCTTTAATAAATTTTATCACATCTAAGCCACTTTATGATTACACACATATGGGTCTTGAAACCAGGTTTTCTTCTTTGTTTTTTTTTTTTTTTATGTCATTTTATCAAGCCCTTCTCTTCTAAAACTGAAATTTAAGCCACCAATAAAGTCACCCACCAAATCTTTTTATTTGCATATTTAGAGATTTAAAATTAACATTTTCAAAATTACATAATATAAGTAGATTTTAATAAATCTGTGATCCTGAGATACTTTGCCTCCCACTTTGATTTGACATCTTGCTTAGAGCTGATCTGAAAAGCTATGATTTTCTCTACTCTGAAGCATTTTTATTACCTTGTTCTATCAGTCTACTTTATCATTTTCAATTGTATTCAGCTCTCTTCTGAATGTGTTAACATTCTTAGATGACACACGTTCCTTGTACCTTTATTAAAATCAACACACCCCATTTCTCACTTTTGCAATAATCTTTGCACATAAAAGGCTTTAGTAACTTCTCACAATGTGCCTATTTATGATTCCCAGTGTAGTTTACAGGCCAAACTTGAACAGGTTGGCTTCCGTGTGTATAATCTGCATTTGATTTGAAGCACTTGTACTTACAAGGGGCAACTATACATGAAATACTATCCAAGTGTTCAGGAAGGTAATTAATACCTAAGACAATTACTTCAGGCAAGCATAGGAACAGGAATCACACCACTTTGAGCAACTGTGTCAACTGATGCTCAGAAAAGTTGCGGGTAATACTTAACAATGAAGTTTGATGGAGTGAGCCTCAGGAAGATATGCTGAGGTTGAAGTATGCAAAGCATGTAAAATGCAAAATATGAGGTACCTAAGCCAAGTTTTGAGTATTAACTCACCTCATGAGAAGTTATACTGTTGAAAGATGGAGGAAAACAATGACCACAAGACCTAGATTTGACAATACATTTTACTGAACATCTGCAAGACTGGATGTAATGCTTATAAAAGAACAGAAAAGAACCAAAGACTATGAAAAACAGAAAAAAACCAAAAGAATGCTACAGCAAGCTACCTAAAGAATAGCAACATAAGGAACACCTCCAACAGAATAAATATTTCTTATTTTTAACAAATTCAGCAAATTTTCCCTATGTGAGGCTTGGGGGGGACAGAAAGGGGGAACTGATGAATAAATTTTATGCACCTAAAAACATTCGCATTTCTGAGATCAGAATCCCATGGTCTCTCTAAGAATATGTTGTAAGGATAACATCAGATCATTTCAATGTCAGAATAACAACATAACTTTCAAAAGAAAAGAGACAAAAACAATGGTCCCTAAAAAACTCACTCACTGCTCCTTCACACTAAATGTTTTCATTTAAATGGAACAGGTGAAGCAGACTTCTCAAGGTGGTTGTTTTCTCCATACTTTTCCAGGACTTTTCCAGTCCTACAGTTATGTAAAATCTGTACCCAATATAGAATTAAATAAGCTTAAGGGAAATGCAAATGCTGTATTTTTCTTATCAATATTTGCTAGTACGTTAACTAAAAATTCTACAGATGATTGTTGGCACTTATGTTTCTACTCTCCTTTAGCTCCATGTTACAAATAAAATCATTTTATGTTCCATAGTACCTCAGTACAATGCCATTTATATGGGCTACAAAATAGTAGGATTGCAGCAATCTACTCTATCAGAAGACTTCAGGTATGCCCAGCAGACCACTTTTTTTTTATTACAGGGGTTAAACAGAACTTTGACCTTTACAAAGTGTTTCATTGGACTACTACTACTGGGCAATAACTGACAAAATATAGAGAGGCCTATACAATCAATAGCTTTATCCACAGACTGGGTAGCTAGAGCAACTTTTTTTTTTTTCATTTTCTGTCTGGTATTTTAAGACACAGAATAGTCAAAAGGAATCCCTTCTAATAGGAGGAATGAGCCATGGTTATGCTGAACATGGGAACCTATAACCCAATCAGGCATTCCACTCTCTAGAAGCTTCCTCTGAACTTCTGTTTGAAGCTCTTCAGATGCCTTCCAGCATGGTCAGATAAAAGAGAAGTTTATCTGTAGGAAGCAGCTATGCAGTGAGAATGGGATGATCCCTTTTAGCTAGTTCTGGAACCAAAAATAGTACCATTAAAAATTCAAGGCTATTTGGATTATTACTTTAGAAGTCATGAAAAAGAGAGATATCATGAGGAAATCTAGGTAAAATCAGTCCTAAGCAAGATGCAGAGAGCTGTCAAAGTGGAAAAAAACATCAAGTATAAAAATAACAGAAAATTCTCAATTTATTCTCTCGCTCTTCTTTAATTTGTTCTCCCTCTAAAACAACACCATTTTAATTCTAGCTAAGGAATCTCAGATAAGATTTATGCAGACATGCAAAGAAAAATTAAATTTATATTCCATCTTGCCTATTGTGTCATCTTAGACATGCAGTTTTAGAAAGTTGTTTCCCATCCCCTATGAAACTGTGAGCAGTTGAATTTTCTTTGTAAGTAGTTCTTCTTATGTACAGACAAAAAAAAAATCTATAATAAATGCTAGCTATACCTCAAAAAATACATAAGTAGCTTAAATTACACGAGGAAGCAAGATAATTTAAGGAACTAAAATATGAGTTCAATAAATTCACAATATTTTTAAGTTGAAAAAGACTGCCTATTCCAATGACCTTGACTTGTTCTTGTCATGACAAGTTGAAACACTTTAAGTAACAGAAGGGATTTGTTTTATAATAAATACACATTCTTCCATACAGTCCTGGAAATTAAGAGAGTACTCTAGACTTTTCCGAAATCTTTACTACACATAATGCATCCCTGAAAGTCAATTAAAACCAGACACAAGTCCTACAGCTTGTCAGTGTCCTGGATACATCTTTCTTCATTAATTTAGTATCATCGAGCGAGAATAAAATTGTTGGTTTATTAAGCATAAATTAACATTAAAATTAACATGTAGCTTACTTTAGTTCATTAGTTTACAAGGTACACAAAGTATGGGGATGTACATCACATGTCTCAGTTACTCAAGTAGAAATAAAATCGTATTCCTTCCTGAAAGAGATTTCAAAGTTTATTTTATTTATTATGCTGTGCCTTAGGATATTGGCCTTTTTTAATTCACAATGGATTTGACAAGGACAGAGTTCAAGTGATAATTAGATTCTTTTTTATTCATTTTTGGCTGGTAAGTAACCAACCTAATCTTGTTATATTCTGCCCTAACTTTGAGTCCTTTCATGATTAACTACTCTGGACACAGAATTGTGTAGTAGCAAAAGTAAATATGACTCATATTCTGGCATGTAAATTACTGTAACAATTCAGTCAGTACAATATGTATGCTGAAACATTGCTTTTAGAGTACATAATTTTTGCTGGTGCACAAGAGATACATCTGTACTGAAGAGCATTCAGGACCATTTGACCCAAGCTTTTGGGACAAAACTATTCTTTCTTTCCACTGTCTTTTAGTATGTTCTGTTTAAGAGAAGATTCAGATTACACATCAGTTCTTAGGATACCCACATAATCCAAAAGGAGATGGAAAAATTTATCCAGATTATCTGTTGAAATATTTGGTAATATACACAGTTTACACAGAAAAGATTGGCTTCTTCCTACTTCAGGCATGCAATTGTGCTCTGTTAATGTTTGGTAGAAGGAGAGGAAATGTAAGCCACTGACAGCTACTAAACCCTGTTGCATGGTATTTGAACTGCTAGATTAAAGGACCCAAAAAAGGCTATCTATTTTCTATACGAGCATCCCACGTGGAAGGATGCAGCTTCAGTTTATACAAGGGGATGGTTGCACAGATATGAGACTCTGACACATGACACAAGAGCATTTGCTTTACCAACCACTGTTAATAAAAGGCAAAGTCATCCTAGCCCCTGGGGTAAACCTGTACCTGCCTCACACCTGTCATACCGTGCTCTTGGGCTTCAGAACCCCAGTTGTTATTTAGAAAATGCTTGCTATTTTTTTCCTTGGGTTGATACAGCGATTTAAGTTCAGCAAATTATGTTAGCTTATCATGAAATATGAATCTATCATAATCTTAACCATCAAAAGTTATCAAAATAAAGGAAGAGGCAACAATTTTCTGAAATCATGGAGATACTTTCTGAATCTGCTTAAGAAGCCAAAAAGCTGAAGTCTCCGGCACGCTTCCTTAAATTAAAAAACCTCTCAGGAAAATAATATTCACCATGTTTACATCATAAGAGGCAAACAACAACAATAAGCCACAACAGATAAAACCAGAAGCATTAAGAAAGACACTCCTATGAGAACTCCCAAAGTTAAGAGAGTTATGTCTTCTCAAACCGAGGGCACTGAAAAACTATTTCTAATGTAAATTTAACTAGGGAGAAAAGATCAAAACAATTTCTGATCAATCCGAGATGTACATATAATTTCAAAATCATTCCTAGGCAGTGAAATAAAACACAAATGTTCAGCTACAATAAACTTTATATAACTAGATAATTTGAGGCCATAACATGATGTAATACTAACTCTAGTGTGGGACAACTCTCTTAAAAATATCCCCTACAAAATTATCGCATATCATCCCACTGGACATACTATTATATCTATACAGATATTATACCCACTGTTTACCTCACATAACCTCCAATTTGGAAGGTCTTTGTATGAAGGAAATTTGTCATGTGCAAACAAAGGAAGAGAATGAGCATTCTACCTCTCGGCATCCTTAGGTATTGGTTTCTCAGCCTTTACAGATAGCAGATGTTACGAGTAGCACAAAAGGAAGAGTCATTTAAACTTTACAGTTGAAAATACAGGTTTCCCTTTTTGGTCACAAAAGTAAGTCCTCTGTGGTGGAAGGAGTTAAGTAATGAGTTAAATTAATCCATATTAAAATAAAAAATAAAAATAAATTTGACCATTGAGGAAAAACACAATATAAGAGAATAACACTTTCTCTTCATTTACTTTCATCTTGTTTCCCCATGCCATGAAATCTGTCAGTCAGTACCATGAAGGTAGGACTTACCCTCTAATCCCATTTTACTCCAGAAAATTTCTCAATGCCATTCTGTGAAACATATTTGATATCTGCTCTTCCCACAGAAGGCTGAAATACAGTTGGTAAGATCCAAGATCAAGCTACGATCCACAATAAGGCAGCAGAAGCACTTACTTAGTATACTCCATGAACTTAGTATATACTCTGTATTACATCTTTTACAGAGGGGTACAGATACTATTCTTCAATAGATTTAAATGGCTGGATCAAGACATGAATTTAACACCTTCTACACAAAATTTTATGTTATAGCTTTTTAACAACAAATTTAACTCCTCTATGAATACTTCAAAAATATCTGCTGTTTTTATGTAGTTCAATCCTGGACTGATTTGGAATGTATTGCTATGGAGACACTTTGATCTGGAATCTTATGCAATTACTGTCAAAATAATGAATTGCATGGGTGTTTTTTGTTGGTTTTGGATTTTGTTTCGTTTTTTAAATCAATCACATGGTTTTGATAGTTTTTACCACCCTTCAATGTGTAAAGCAGAAAATCAATACACAAAGTATATTTGTAGTATGTTTCAGTAACAGTTGATTTCAGAAGACTCAATGACAGGGCAGGGAATCAGAAACTAGAAGAGGCACTAGGAAATATCCTTCAAGAAGTATTCATTTGGCTAGGGAATCTAAAAGAAGTAGACATCAGTGTGGGACCCGAAGATATTTTTATGAGAACATGCTTGTAGCTACACAACAAACACAAAACATTAAAAGAATCAATATTACCTTAATCCAGAATTTTCAGAGCTCGATGCCTTAATTTTGGCTTGTAGTTCCTTACTCATTCACCAAGCACATTAGTTGATATTATGGAGCACTTGCAGTATTCGCTGACATCAATACTATCAGAGGGTTCACAAACCAAAAAGAACACCCTTTTCTTGGTGCAAATATTTCAGTGCCTACACAGAGGCTCAGGACTGTAGAAACTAAGTTTGAAAATTCCATGTTTTCCCTTCAGTGTTTGCAAAACAGTATGTTCTCAGTTGCATGGATACTTCATTTTGCTTTTGTTCACGTAGTTTTGAATATCCAAGCTATTTCTTACTGTTATGGGTGATAGTCATGTTTCCTCGTTAGCAAAGCATATGAAGAAAACTTACCAAATAAAAGCAAATAACCCCTCATCCAAGCCTTGCCTATGTGGAAACTGAGCAGCAAGTTTTAGCAGAAATATCTAAAACCAAATCTAAAACATGAATGAGGGTGTGTTGAGAAATGCCAAATTATAAGCCAACCATTATAGTTAATGTATTGGGAATTTAAAAGTGAGCCCAGACTTGTACTCTGCATTCTCACAATCTAAAGATTACCAATAGTCATGAATAAACTTTAAAATCTATCAGTAAAATAAATCTGGCATATCTTTCTTTTATTTCAAAAACAGAAAGAGTTTTCTCAGCCTTTTTAACAGCACAGAGGTTGACAGCACAGAACCAAAAGTTCTCCTCAATACGACAAAGTTCAGATTAATCAGTTATCAACTGAATTTAAGGTATTCTGGGGCTGACATATAGTTGATACTTGCACTTCAAGCATATTGGCAAACACACTGCACCTCTAGTGTTAATGTGAGTAAATTCTAAGGGAACATCCATACAAAAGATCTATTTCCACACTTCCTTGCTTTTAAACACATTCTCCCAAGTTGTCTCCATATAAAACACTTCTTGTATGTTTATATCTGGTCACCCATACTTGGTCTACGGATGAGCTTAGCAGTTTTTTTATTTATAAAAATAGACTGTGACATCCAATTAGCTGCTCAGCAGTGTAGCTGCTCAGGGATCAGCAATTTTGGAACTACTACTCTTTTACTTGAATTAACACCATTGTGACATGGAGGAGGCACACCCAGACGAGCTCTTTACCTGTATTTTACAATGTCTATTCTATCGCTGCAGTACTCTGGTCATGTGTCCCCAACAGTCCTGGAAAGCATCCCCCCATCACGCTGCTGGCCAGACAGGAGATGGTATCAGAGCTTCTAGTCAATGTATACAGTGATCTCGGCATAAATGTGCCTTTAATGTTTTAAACTAAATTTGTTACTAACTTTCTGTGAGCTAAGCTTGATTTAGCACACAGAGCCGGTGCTTCGATACCCAACTACCAGTAACTGCATTCTCAGTTACTTACCCCTGCTATCTGCAGTTTAAAACACAGAGTCAGGTTACAAAAACTGTCTTTAAAAGTGTAAAGTAGAACACCTTTTAAGATCTATGGATGATGGTGACTTACCAAAATGTTTTCAGTTATGTAACAACCAACTTTTAAGTCTGACATAAGCTTTGCTATACAAAAATAGAATTATTCCTGTGTTCAAATATATTCTGCCTTGAAGATTTCAGTGAAACAGAAGTGTGTGTTTGGAAAGCAGCAGTGATAAAGCAGTTAAGGTTGTGTGGGTGTTGGTAATAGGACTATTAAGGTTACATGGGTGCCCTCAGTGTACATCTTCATATCACAATATGGCTGACCTAATTTTAGAAAGACAGAAAGAGACGAAACTTCATTTGTCTGAATAAGGCACAGATCTTGTCATACGTAATGGGCTTGATTTGATTCACTGAATAACTCTCTTAAATAACTACATTACTACTTAATTCCCCTAAAACTACGAATTCTGGAATATTCAATGTCACTTATTGTCATCTGTATTTCAGCACAAATAAACAACATACTGGCTCTGTTGTGAGTGGGTAGTAACAAGGCACTATTAAAAGAAAACATTTGATCACCATGTGGATTATAATTATATTGAATTCTACAAGATAGTAATTGAACATCACTTATAGTCTTATAATAAATATTTGGAACAGGAAAACTGGTGTTTCTTTAAAATAAATGTGTTACTACAATGGTAGGTAGAGACACGTTAGATATGAGAAATTACTATCCAAAACAGCTACAAATGAACATAACTGATATTTTTCAGTGTTTGTCCTTTTTAGTATGATCTATATTTAAGATTCAGTGATAATAAAATATATAAAAGACTTGTGAGGTAGTTGCAAACCTATGTCAATACCTAAATCATTTTAGGCCATGAGATTTTTAACTGAAGAAAATATATTAAAAAAATTCTTTGGCCCTCAAGATCTCAACTTTCCTGTCCATCAATACAAAACACATATATAGGACTTTGGAAAACAGAATCCAAAGAAGGCCATATTTTTCTCCAATATAATTATCAGTAGTAAGTTCCAAAAGAATAGAACTATGATTCTGAATAATTTCATTACTGATTGGGATACTAAAAGCACTAGTCAAATGCAGCTTTGTTGTACTGTATCTATAAAGAAACTGGGCTAAATTAGTCACTCCAGTGATGCTGAGGGTAAATGATGACAGAAAGAAAATATTTTACATTGTGCATATCGCATCATTCATATAGAAGCACTTAGTTTTTTTCCCATAGAAACTGATGAGAGAAAGCCCATCTAAAAGTCTCCTTTGCACATGTGAAAATGCATGCTGTAACTGCTTCTAGTTTATATGCAGCTTCCCAATTCTCACACATATGCAGTGAGCATTCACATAACCAAAGTTAAATATTTGTAGAATAAAACTCCCTCCTCTGTCAGGAGATGGAAGCAGAGACAAGCTACAAAGGAAGAATTTGAAAACATTGGGCTTGCAGGGATGGTACTAGGAAAGGCCAAAGCTGACCTAGAGATAAAGTGGGAAAAATAAGGGTGGGTACTCTTGGTTTTGTGGTCAGCAGAAGGTGGGGGAAGGAGTGTCTCAGATCTACCAGTGTGATTGAGCCCTTTTCATTTCTCCTTCAAGAGAAAGGCATGGGTTTCTTGTCAGTGTACTGGAAAGGCAAGCTCCTCCCCTTGTCCTTCCACATTGGAGGTTATCACAGGCAATCTTAAGGCACTAGAGGTGTGAGTGGTCCAGAGATCCACCCCTGCTCCTCTGTTCTCCATCTGAGGACCCTCTGTGCCTCTGTCTTTAGTAGAATCAAGCTTAAATTTAGGAAGAATTTATAACTCTTCTGAAATGTGTGTGCTTACTAATATTCAAAAAGGCTGTGTCAGTGATCCAAATTTGGGACAGGATGGTAAAGGGAGGGAAGAAGGGAAGGAGGAAAGAAGAAAGGAAGGAAGAGAAACTGTTAAGAAATGATCAATTTTCTATTGTTTTTTTTAAACTTGTTTATTGAATTTGGAGGTTTGTGTTATTTTGTTCTGCTTGAACGTTTAAGCAAAGGCTCTAAGGTGTTCTAATTACTAGATAAATACTTCAGGCACTAACATGATACGGATACTATGAGGAATGAGCATGCAACAAAAAACATATGGCCAGAAAAACCCCAGTGGAATGTAACTGTATTCAGATTTGCATTTAGGCTCTACTCCCTATTTTCCTGTGTGACTAAGAATTCAGAGTCTCCCTTTCCTTTTTTTTTTTACTTTGTTGCCATATGACAATAATAATCAACCCTCCATAGGCTTCCTAAAGAAGAAATCCTCAGAGAGATTAATAAATAAGTTTTGGCTGTGAGTAAACAGCTGAAAACATGGTGAACAGGCAAGCATAATTTATCATTTAACATATAAGCTGAGCTAAATGATGAAGCAGTTTTTGCTGTTCACATGATATACCATTGCGATATACACATACAACAAAAAAGAGGCACAAAAGAGAAAAAGGACAATGTTTCATACATTATCAGCTTCTAAAATGACTTTTAAAATGTTGTGGGTTAGGGAGAAATTAAAAGTGATGGCCTACATGTTGAAAGGGATGAGAGATTAGGGAGTAGAGCAGGGTAGTTAATCAGCTTAAATTTAAGAGTTATATGCTTAAAATTACTTTTCCTCACAGATGCCTAAGCTGTTAAGGCTGAAATCAAAACTGTGATTTCAATCACCAGTATCACTAAGTAGTTAGGCTGAAAAATTCCAGTATC
>BJBW01004088.1:132781-148287 GCA_004320125.1 Scolopax mira | reverse complement strand
TTTATATCTGCCCTGTGGGCTCAAGGCCTCCTGAAAGAAATACTTGCATTCCATCTTATATTAATGAAAAGATACATGGTTAAATCATTCTTAAATTTGGCCTTTACAAACCAAATTCAATGACACTTATACTCAGAAATCTAGCATTCAAGTTACCTTTCTGATAGCCAGAACTGTTCCCCTTCTTCAGAGGCTGCTTCCAGCCCTATATGTTTTTACTAGAAAGCTGCACTGAATTAATGACTTAAATGCCCAGCTTACTCTGTACAAAGAAAATAATTTGCTTACACTTACACTGTTTTCAGCCTACACAATTCCTCCCATCATATAGATGACATCATCCACAACAGTATTCGTACCTATCATAGAATCGTTCAGGTTGGAAAAGACCCTTGGGATCATCGAGTCCAACCATTGACCTTACTCTACAAAGTTCTCCCCTGCACCATATCCCCCAACACCACAACTCTTAAACATGTCCAGGGGTGGTGACTCAACCTCCATGGGCAGCTTATCTAGCATTACACTCAGGGACCTCATTTAACTCTCACCTCACTGCTAATGACCTGTACTTAAAAGGCCACCTATGTCTGAATTGTAAAAAAAAAGGGGGATGGGGGGAGAAAACTTTTGTGTAAATTCTGACTTCAGCCAAAAAAAAAAAAAAAAGTACTAAAAAAGTACTATCCATGTAGCATTCTTATGGCCAAAAAAAAAAAGTAATGAAAGATAATTTAAAATGAAGTAAACCTGACTAATATACAGAGCCCAAAAGAGCCCAACTCTTCTAGATTTACTTCAAGATGTAAAAGTGCATGGGTTGTGGTTTAAATATTTTAAAGAGGTAAGTGATGAGATGACTTTATTTCATCCATTTAATATATAAGATACTATAAAATTATAACGGGACAATTTTATATAGCAAACTTTCAACTGTTTAGAAGAAACAACTTTGGAAATATTCACTGAATATCATTTTACTGATAATAAAAACTTTTGCCTTTCTAACATGTGACTCTACAAAACTAGGTGTCAATAAGTGAATTAAATTTATATTCATTACAAGTCTAATTACTTTAGTGTAACTTCTTTTACAACACAGTATTTGTGAATGAAACAGGTCAAATTTTATAGAACCACAACTCACAGTTCAATTCTGTATTGGTATTTTAGGTTTGCTTGCCTTGCACAAAGACTATTTCAGCAATCTTTCCTTTGCATACAAATCAATGTAATAGTTACAGAGTTAATATCTCATAAAAATAAGCATTTTACAGGGAAAAGCGCAGAGTTATTGCACCGGTCTCCTTTATGCGATGATTACTGTTCAAAGGTCTAAACAGTCATGAAACAAAAAAGGTTTAAACAAAAGCTGTATCTTTTTAGTGCTGTAGTTAAGAAAAAAAAAGAATCTCCCCTGTAATTTGAAATAAAGACGTTTGGTAATCTTTTTTTTCTATTTGTCTTTTTTTCTTAAAAAAAAAAAAAGCAAAGCAGGTTAAAAATTAATGACCTCAAGTTGAAACAGAGCCTGAAATAATTTCATCCCCCTTGAAAAGCACTTGAATAAGTTACAAGCATTTAAAAATCTATGAGCTATGTAATGAAAACTGCATTTCAACATGACATTTCCTTATTAGCACTGTCTTCCACAGTCTTTCAAAAACTGTTTAAGCACCGTATGAGCTTTGTGTCTGTACGTTACACACACACACCTTCCTCTGCTTCCCAGCAATACATCGTGAATAAGACACGCAGGTGAGATCTGCAGCAGTATCCTTTTTGCAGATATGAACGTGTTTAATTGTTAAAAATGCAAAGAGAGAAGGATCCTACTGACTAATCTCAGTGTTCTATAGGCAGATTTAATGGTATCCATCAGCACACAGCACTAAGATAAGTCAGCTCTTAAGAGACATAGCTGAGAATGAGGAACGAGGTGTCAACTTTCTTGAGGGCCCCTCTAAATGCCTCAATCTTCTCCAGTACAGTCAACACTGAAACAGAGCCAACAAGGTGGCTTATACCCAAGCTGAGTGTTAGTTAATAAGTTAGGTATTTGAATCATTCATGTCCATGGAGATTTACCAGAACAGTCTTGTTGCATGTACAGGGGGACCAATGAATGTGGAAAGCCATGTGTAAGCAAATACAACTTTTCTGGTTCCCAGAGCACCGTAGAGTTTAACGTGTACAAGTTACACAGGAGTCACCATGGAGTTAGCCAACCCATTTATGCTGTCTTGTTCAACACAGACCGAGCTATACTGGGGCTCTTCCACTCCTGTGCGGTCACCAGGATATGTGTGTGTGCTTAAGTTCCCCAGTATCTATTTCTACAGGTGTTCCAGGAGACAGCTGCACTTCCAAGGGTACCCTGACACAGGATCTCACATCTCAGGTAACGGGAAGCTGACTGCGTTACGGAAAACTTCATGCTCCAAAATGTGTTTACCAAAGAGGGGGTATAAAAGCAGAGAATGCAACTAGGTGAAAATACACAGACCTTTACTGCCAGAGGAAAGAACTACTTTTTTTCATGAGTTTAAGTAACAGAGAAAAAAACACAGGTGTTAGAAGACACTGATTTGGCTTCTGTATTTGCCAGTGGCTATCTCCTTGAATTAACATGGTCATTTGAAAAAGATTCTCATGAATAAGAGCATCTGAAAAATGTGAAGCCTGATAATACAGTAAGTAGACTATACAGTAAAAATCCAGCTCATGTAAAGTGCATGTTAGACAGGAATGAATTAAGTTGAAAACTGCTTTATACATCCGTTGTGAACTTTTAGTGTTCACAGGGGTTGGTACACACAGGATCAAGGCATTAATTAAGAATGAGGTGATAGTGAGTATTTCACATTCTCTGAGCCTTGGTTACCTGCAGAGCTGACTGTGGCTGGGGAAACCAAAATTGCTAATTGAATCATCCATCAAATCAAAATATCAACTTGCTTGTATAATGTGAGTTGTATTACAAGAAAACTACTCTCTGTGGTCAGATCTAACTATGACATGACTACAGACTTCAGCTGGAAATAGTTTCCACTTTACTCCTTATCCTGTCATCAGAAATAATAGTATGTGGCAAAACAACAGTATTAAATTGTTCATTCTTACACACCACCATTCTTACCAGACATGGTTTTGCTGCTTAAAGGAACTTAAGACAGAGTACAACTTAATAAATACAACTTAATAAATTTTCCTAGCTCTCAGAAGTAGCCAATAGTAAGCCTCAGAATTTCTTGACTATCAGACAGGAAAGAAAAAAACAAATACAAAACTCCTGCACTACAGAAGTTATTACAAATTTTTTTACAATAAGATGGACTACATTTTCCATCCCCATGTTCAAAACTTTATTTCTTCTCTAGCTCTCAGATATTTTGTATTCATTAATTTTTGTAATGCCTTTTTTTAGGTAAAGGAAGCAGTTATGTCTCAATGTAGTTTTACTGGCTGTGATGACATGATGGATGAGATCCTGAACTCTTCCACTGCATCACAGAGTCTCCTTGATGTTTTCACGCATTTTAATAGGTACCAGTTTAGGTCAGAACGGGTATCTACTTGGCTTTCAGTGTAACTTAATGCTGCACTAGGGTCTCTCAAAGTTATTTGTGTATGCCCCTTCAGAAGACTGTATGAGTAGTTATGCAGTACTGCACCACAAGGTGTATTTCTGGTGACAGCTCTTTTACTCGCTTACTAGAGCAGAGCTGGAATAGGTTTAAAAAACAACTGCAGTATTCAGTACCACTTGGACATTCCCCAACCTCAGCAAGAATCCTATAGTACCTACTACTGCTACCAAGTACCACCTTGCCAGATGCTTAGATCACTAAAGTAAAAAAACATCTAACACAACACAAATTGCTTTTAAGATGAATCAAGCTGACTTTGATTTTAACAAGAATTCAAATACTTTCATTTAATGACATGCAAAAAGACCCTCACTCTTTATTATGCTTCTTAAAGTTGGACATGTTGAGGTCTATTATTTTCCCATAAAACAAAACTGAAGCAAATTAGTGGCATTAGCAAAAACTATCATTAGCCATTTTCAGCTTAATTATTTTCTAGCCTATCCTGAACCAGTGTCATGCTATTTTTATTTTTTGCACAGGTAAAATTCTGCCATTTGTGCCACTGTATTCAGGTTTTGAGATTTCTGCACAAGCACAGCAGCATCCAGAAAAGCAGATTAAAAACTGTACCTGTGCCGGTCTGTCACCATTTCTAATAAGACTGTTATTTAAATTCAGCTTTGACAGCAAGTTAAATATTAGTTTAATTGCAAATTACACTCTAAATCAAATTTTCTACTAGGGGCAATGAATGTTTGCTATTGAGTGATGGTTTAATTTATTTCTAACAGGGACTTAAAAGACTTCTCTTGCAATTGTAACTCGAAACAAAGTGGAATAGATTGAATGAAAAAAGAACACCTTTGTAGATATAAGTTTAAACGCAATTTGGGGCATTATAAAAAAAATAACTTAAAATCTTATGGAGACTCATAGGTTGTGAAATGCAAAGACCAGAGGTACTTCTTGAACTTTTTAAACCACTAAAAGAAGAAAAAAAAGTAATTAAGCAGGAACAACGTTTGAGGGACTGCCTTTATTGTTTTAAATAACTCTCTGAATATTGTAAAAAATTTCTGAGAGTCACTTATGAGTTTGAGACCAAGCCTCCCTGTTGCCTCATAGTGCTACTACTACTATCAAAAGAGTCTGGATTCCCGAAAATACTCAAGTATGTATTACTGACTTCTAGTGATTGCTAGTTGCTTAATAAAGCTAGTTTTAAGATGCCCTATCACTATCAGATATTAAATCATTCATTTACACACCCAAATATTAAGTTTTAAAAAAAACCAACAGATACCTAACATACACAGACATACAACTTGCCCTCCCAAAAGTATACTACTAAAATTAACAGGCTCCATAATACAGGGAGTAGAAGAAAAAACGCCTAATTCTTATGCTCCCCAAAAGCCAAAACTATCTTTCAGGTACATACCATTGCTCACTGCTTCTGGGTACAACACACTGCGTCTGGATATCGCGGATTCTGGATATTGATTTGACCATTTGTCATAAATGTTATTTACTGCCTTTTTTAAATAGTGGTGCCACTGACAGTGTTCTGATGATAAAAATGAGAGGGGGGAAAGAAAAAAAAAAAGAAAAGTCTTCTTTCACCCACTACACCAAACATCATTTTTATTAAAAGCGCTAGAAAGTAACACAGAGACTTGAAAACAACTTAAAATACCAGTGTCTCCAGTGGCTCTTTTATCTTTCTTTCCCAGAAAACTCAGGGAAAATTTCCACAAGCACTCACAGTAATTTCGCCTAATTTTATTTTTCCATCAAAATAAGTGGAATTCAAAAAATACGAAGTATCCATAGACATGCTTAATTTTTAAACTGAGATAAGGGGTTGGTTAGACTTATTTGAAACTAAACTAGGAGGTATTTTGCAATCTGAGCTTAATTATTTTATAGTGAAATTATTTTACAAACATAAAAAAATAAGTGTTATTTCTGACAAATATTTAATAATGTTGCGTACTGTGAACTAAAATAAATGCTAATTTTATACTTTGTGTTTAACCAAGAATAATCATACTTTTAGTGTATTTACATTTGCAAAATCTATCTGCATTGTGGCCCTTAAATGAACCTAAAAGTGGTTTACTTATACCTCAACAACACTCAACCTCTACTTCAAAGAAATAATTGTAATAAAGTCAAACACACACATTAACAGACTGAATATACAGTACCTGCTTATTTGGTTTGCAAAGCATCATAAATACATGCTATTATTCTAGGAATTCTAATATTTGAGAAAAATTATCTAAGCTCAGTCAACATAATAGGCTGTTTTTTAGTTTAAGGTTCTGTAATGAACCCTGAAGAGTTATTTCCCCTGTAAATCAGAATTCATTCTGAAAAACTCTCAAGAATAGTAAGAAATCCTACTGTTATTGTTCTTAAAGGGATGCAGCAAATTTTTTACTTACTACATACCTACTGAAAAAGTCAGGTAAAAATGAAAGCCTTCGGTCATTTTGTGTCATTTCCTGAAAGTACTGCCTTCTTTTCTCTCTGGTAGTTGCAAGAAAATCTAATTTTTTCATCAAAAAATACATGCCTCTGTTTATGAGGAAGCCTGAAAATGTGAATTCCTAAGTTCAAAATCTGAATTACTAAACAACAGCAATCAAAAGAAAAGCCCAAATCCAAGGATTTTTGTTTGCCTATCTAGGAATAGTCACATGCTTAGTACTGAAAATCCTGTCTGGGGGAGGCTGACTCTCTCTCACGTTATATACAAAAAAATTAATCCTTACAGTCCTCTTTCTGTAGGCATCAGTATGGTGACACAAGGCAAAAGGCCATCTTGCTTCCCTTTCCTACACCAAACAGCCTTCCAGGAGTCAGAAGCAGAAATGAGTCTCTTTACGAGCTATTATATAACCTATCTGTGCCATTGAAAATACCGTCACTTTTCCAATTAAGTTTAAAGAAATACTGTAGAGTTCCAATTTTCACATTCTTTCTACAGCATTCTGCTTGATGTAGTTTAACAGTGATATCAAAGTGTTTCTTGCAACAAAACGTGGAATCAACTGATTCCAGATGTGAATCATGACAGAAAATACACTGGTTTCAGTGGATGCACAAGACTAGTACATGCAAACTTTGAAACAAACCACGCAGACCCCTGAGCAATCCAAAGGCATATTTTAACACTTAGTAATACTAAGAAGTTCAAGTCTCAAAACATTTAAATGCTCCTTATTCTCCAGACGGCCAGCTGCATGTTGGTCTCCCCAGCCATACAAAGGTTGCTCCTCACGGGTCAGCCAAAGAAGATGCTGTCCATTACACTGCAAAAAGGAAATGAGTCAGCAGCACGTGTGCGTTGCCTTGCTCCCTCTAGATCCCAGGTAGCTTGTAAGAGGCAGCCAAGTATGGCTCCTCTCGGTGTTAAACCATTTACTGGCAACAGCCAGACATAATAGGTTTAGCTAGCAGAGCTCAGGACTGCACCAGGTATTCACACAGGAATCAAAGCATCAACCCTAACTTTCTCAAAGAACTGAAACAAAGAGTCAAATTCCAAATTAAAAAGAAAAAAGGGCGCAGCAGTATTTCCCCCCTCTGGAGACAACAGCATCTTATCTGTGTAAACTTTCATTTTTAGTCATATATACCCATATAGGAATAAATTTACCCTAATCTCCAAGCAAGTGAATACAACAATCTTTTTTCTACAGTAGAATAATTTCTTATTCTAACAAAACAAACAAGCAAGGATTGATTTTAGCAACTGAAAGCTTTCATCCTATTAAAATTTGACAGGTAGGAGAAAAGCATTTTAAAAAAACTGTTGACAGGTTTACTTGGAGGATCTACAGGCACATCAGACAAGAACATAAAATAGTAACAATCAAATCAGGAAAATGTAATTTGATTTCTTATGTTTTACTAACAGCAAATATAAAATATTTAGACCTTAGTTCAAAAACACTTTTTTGTTTATTACTGCATTTGCTTGTTTCACATGATACTGATACCAGGCAGATGAAATATAAATACATACAAAACCAAAATAACCCACAACAAAACACTGAAAAGATTTGGACAGCAGATATTGTTCCTTTAATGCTCCTCTTTAGTTTCAAAAACTGCCATTAACAGAAGTGAGAGGGGGAAAAAATACAAAGCTGCTGAAGTTGTTGTTTGGGTTTTTTTTGAAGTACTAAAGCAATAAAATGTTAATTTCATTACCTTGGGAATTAAAGACCAAAAAGGATATAATAAATCATTACAGATTCTTTTCTTTACAAATAAATTCATAAATGATCATGTCAGATTTGATCCTTAGTAGTACTCTGGGGAATCTAAAGCACAAAATTAAAAAATATATTCAAAAACTGAATTACAGTTCTGCTTTGTCTGAAATCTACGGAAATTATATCGAAAGAAGGAAGACCCAGGGACTGAACTCAGTTCTTTTACTTCCTAATGCATGCTACTGGTACTGTTACTCCAGTTTAGGTAGTAATTCCATAAAACTGTTTTCCTGATTTTTAGTTTTATCAGTTTTGTTTTAACAAGCATACGACTGGAAAAGAGGCTCATTGGTAGAAGTATGAGTGATTTATGCATGTATTATTTTACTGTCCTTAAAGGTGTGCTATGCTGTCATAGTCCAACAAGTGGCGATTGAATACTTAAAATTTTGCAGAAGAAAACGCATAGCTAAGGAAGAAAATTCATAAATTTACAAATACAATATAAATACTTTTAAGATTGTTTAGTACCTAACAGACACCATACACCAAGAAACACTGAAGGTATGAATTTTATGCTTTAAAGCCTTCACAAGGTCTTTCTGACAGAGAAACTTTTGAAGTTTGTAAAACTTGAAACAATTTTTGGAAGGAAGGCAAAATACCACGTATAGTTCTGAACAGCACATCCCTGAAGCTGTTCTACTGCTAAATAGAGTCTTTCATAACCACCAACCTAGTATGGTTTAGCACTAAAAGTACCTGATGTCCGTTTGTGTCTACACAGGCTACACAGTCCTTCCTGGCTACACAAGCTGAAGTAATTATACTTAATGGCAGACACTCCATCCCATTACTTCTTTTACCATACTTGCCATTCCTATTTGCAAGGCATAACCTATAACATGATTTTTGTGACTCTGTTGGAGTAACAAGACTGGTACGCAAGTCAGTACAGACATGTTTCACGTGACAAAGCACACGCTTGTCTTTTGAGCTCTTGCAAGTAATTCCATGCTCAAAAAACACTGCTGCCACATGTTTACAACACTAACCTAACTTGATCTATTCTGCTGAAATCAACTTGCTAAAAATCTCAGGACAAATAAGCTTGAAATCATCAGGCATAGTTTTTTTGAATCTATGAAGTAGGAATCCTAGAAAAATGATTTGCTAGACATACACCTGACCTGAAGAGTCTCAGGTCATAGAGTTACAGAGTATTCTGGAAAGGACTTTTAAAGGACATCTAGTCCAACACCCTTGCAATGATCAGGGACGTCTTCAACTAGACCAGGTTGCTCAGAGCCCTGCCCAGTCTGACTCTGAATGTTTCCAGGAATGGGGCATCTGCCACCTCTCTGAGCAACATGTCCCAGTGTTTCATCACCCTCATTGTAAAAGATTTCTTCATTCTATGTAGTCTATGTTTGCTCTCTTTTAGTTTAAAACCATTACTCCTTGTCCTATCGCAACAGGTCCTGCTAAAAAGTTTGTCCCCATCTATCTCATAAGCCCCCTTTAAGTACTGAGGGGGAATTCACAAGAGTAGAGGGACAGAATCACCTCCCTTGACTTTCTGGCTGCACTTGTTTTGATGCAGCCCAGAATACGGCTGACTTTCTGGGCTGAGTGCACATTGCCAGCTCATGTCCAGTTTTTCATCTACAAGTACCCACAAGTCTTTCTCTTAGCCAGGCTGCTCTCAATCCCTTCAGCCCCCAGCCTGTATTGACACTGGGGGCAGGACACTGCACATGGTCTTGTTGAACCTCATGAGGTTCACATGGCACACTTCTTGAGCCTATCCAGGTCTCTCTGGATGGCCTCACACGTATCAACCATACTACTCAGCTTGATGTCATCTGCAAACTTGCTGCAAGTGCACTTGATCCCACTGTCTATGTCACCAATGAAGATGGACAGGTTTCTTTTCCTAAAAGAAAGTGTTAGTGCTTGCCTGCACTAAATATGAATTACAAGCAGCAATTGAGCAGGTACAACCCTGCTGGCCAGATGTCTCTCCACTCCAGTCATTATGCCTGCTGTAATACTGTGGAATTACTTAACTAGACAGTACAAAACGCTTCAGTCTGTAAGCTTAAATTATGCCCTTCTATGTACACAAAAATAAATGGTTTTATTATGATATCCAATATCAATTTTCAGCCACAGCAATTTCTGCAGCAAATACAGAAGCTCAACTAAACTGCATTAAGGTACACTTCTGTTACAGTAAGACAACAAATATCAATGACGCTTTCTGCATTCTGGTACAATTTTTAAAAAAACAGTAGGAGCCTACACTTCTCATTGACATCAGAGGACAAGAAATGCTCAGCATCTGTGAAAAAAAATAATAGATTTTTCTCAGATTTTGTTTTTCCTCATGCAAAATGGTTCCATTCTGAGGCAATCACTTGTATACTGGTTCTGGAAAAATTCCTGACATCTATAAACAAGCCCATTTTTTTTTTCTGTTTGCTTATTACTGCAAATTAAGATTCTGAACTGCATCATCATCCTATCACTGCAGCTGTGCAACTCCTTTTATTTTGTTTGGCTTCCAGTGATAAATAATAAAATTCAATGAGCTTGTAAAGGAGAAAGTGAAGACAGAATGCAAACATTCAGAAACCAGAGAAAAATCAGACAGCAGATGCATGAGAACAAAAAGGGGTTTTGCTCACTCTTCTACAACAATACTATGCTACCAGGGATAAAATAATTTTCCAGTTTTCACTAAATGCATCAAATTTTGAAATGAGTACAATCTGTGAAAATAATTGCATCTTCATACAAATAAACAACCATAACTTTTTTTATATCAGTAGGTTTGTAATATCTTCACTGTGTATGTATTACACTTGCTTATCATGTGGAAATTGGGTTGTGTACATGGTCTACAATTGCTTTTGCAAAGTGATTAGATAACATTAAAATTTTAGCTGCATTCATCATTAGACTCACTTTAAAACATTTGACTAAAATATCATCTTGTTGGGAAATGCTGAGTAGTCAGGAGCAAGATGTTACCTTGAAAGACAAGGGGTAGGAGCAGGTGGGAAGAAGAGAGGATGATTTTGATAAGGCCAAAACATTTCATCTTGAACACTTTTTGAAAATAAAAGTACTATTTTGTTTTTGGGAAAAAAAATACAACAGGTTTTTTTGCACAATTCTGTTTGGAAACTCACAATATAGAGCACAAGATTGCACAATATGCAATATGACAGGAAAACTAAATTTGTAACTCAGTGATAAGTAATCCTCAAGACATTAGCTAAGTCTATACATCACACCAGTCGTAAGTCATCAATTATACACTAACTTTCCATCGATCCACAGATATTTTAATAATAACCTCCTAAAGTAGAATGAATTTATAGCATATTTCCATTTTAAAATTATTAACCTGGATGCTTAACTTATAATTTGCTTTCAGATATTTCTTTCTATCCATTTGAAAAACAAAAAAAAAACCAACCAGACTTAAAAAAAAAACAAAACCAAAACACCTCTACACACAGAAAAACTGAAGTATTTTTTACCAAGAGAGAAAAACAAGTACTCATTCTTAAAACTCTGCTGAGGCATTGATTTAATTTCTCGGTTTAGTTCTTTTCTTTTTCCATCAGCACACCAGCCTTTTCACATTCTACTGGCTTTTTACAGTCTTCTAAAGCATATAAAAGAACAGTTCCAAATTCTCTGCAAGCCTAACAGATGCAGGTGGCTTAACCTTGAAACCCATCTTAAGTATGAAATATGGGAAAAACTATACAAAACCCCTCTGAAAGCCAAACATACTACATACTTGAAGTTACATAACACAAGTTATCAAGACGAAGTATTTACAAACAGATTATTTGCTGCATTTAAAATTATTTAAATACAATAAACTACTTTCTTTTCATACAGGAAAATGAGTTTCAGCAGTAGGAAAAAAAAAAAAGAAAAATTATGTAAAAAGCCATAGGATTTGCATATTACATCATTTAAATTTGGAAATTTATATGTTAAAATTGCCTTTACGCATTCATATAAGGATTCATTTTTTAATAATTAACTTTAACATCATTTCAATCCCAGTCTTCAAAGCCAACTCTTCAGAATTAAAATCAGGATTCAACTCAAATCTCTAAGCCCTCTGACGTGCAAATAACTTACATGAATAACTTCATTAGGTGTACGATGATACTCAGATGAGTACAGTTTGTCATGCGCAAGGATCTGCAGGATTAGACCCCTTTCCCAATTATATTTACACAGAAACAGGTTGAAAATCTAACTTCTTGCTATTCAAAGGACTACAGCTACTTATTCAACAGCTGCATTACTCCGTCTGTTCTCCATATACTGGTAAAGAAGTACATGAGAAAGGAATTCCCAGAAATACAAATATAGCAAAGCTATGACAGAGAGCTCAGACGAAGAACCAAATAACTGTTTCCTGCCCAAAATGTAAGATCATTTCATATTTGCCATAACCAGACAACTTGCCATGCTTTAAGATGTCCTTTCATAACACTTTTTTGTGTCCCATTTTGTTTTCTAACATCCTTGTTGCTAGAAACCTTTAGTACCAGCTCAGAAGCTTGAATACAGCTCGTTCCAACAAAGGCACAGTAGCAACTTTGGAGTATGGAGAACAGGTAGGCTTTAGGGAATTGAATCCCAGGAGATAAAAATATAACAAGATGAAGTCTTGCACCTAAGGAACTATGGAAACATGAGAGGTCAAGAAGAGACAAGTTCAGACCGACTAAATTTTATTCATTCAGGTACAGCACTAAGCTTCTATAAGCCATTCAGCACCTGCTGGGATCTAGAAGCAATTCATTTCCATTCTTTCATCTCTTTACTTTTGAAACCACATGTGCTGGAAAACACGATGAATTCATCTGATCACATGAAACCAGCTCAGGTCTTACTCAGCATATTAACACAAGCTCAGTATTAGCTTTCCCAGACACCGACTGGCTGCCAAGCCACTGCACAAGAACTACACCTGCATTATCTATGTTGTTCCATTACACAGGGCATGCAGATAAGGAAGTCTTGTTTAGAAAAATTAATTCTAGAGATTGTGTTAACTTACTGTGAAAGTGTCAAAGATGATATTGAAGATGAAGTTATTTTAATTTTAAAAATTGCATGACAGCATCTAAAGGTACCAGCAATACAAAAGGATTTCACTGTGTTGGGCAAAAAAATGCTAATGGAGAAAAACGAGCTTTTTATACAATACACACGCTCCTTCTAAAATAAAATAAATCAGACTAAAGAAATAAAATTCAGATACAGATGTGGTAACTGGGTGGCAATTCTTACCCTACAGAACTACAGCTTCATTAGGGCTAAAAGTGCAGAAATAACCAACACATAATACAACAAGCTTTAAAAACCCAACCCTGATACAAAGTCCTTCCTTATAAAAGTCTTTATTCAACTATCCTAAAATGCGTTCAGAATAGCACAAGCTACTGAAAAAATAACACAACATCAGATGACATCTGTAATCCAAAATTAGGCCATATCTAAGTCAGAAAGCATATTTATTTATGTGGTAATCAAGAACACTATTGCAAAAATACTTTAAACAGCCAAAATTACATAAACTGACTGAAGATAAAATGGCTTTCCAAGCATGTAAAAATGCAGAACGTTCTTCAGTTCTACTGACAGTGATGCAAGCAAGAGAATTGGAGAAAGTAAACTTTAACTGTAAACAGACTGCTATGGAAAACACTGGTATACAATAGTACGTTAGCCAATATAAGCTGGAGTAGGTTTTGCAGAAAACTTCGCAATTATTACATCCCCCTTCTGAGCACTGCTTAAATACAATGGGTTCAATAGTCTATATCACAGAATTGAAAGAAAACATGCATTAAAATTAGCACAAAAGCTAAAACAGTACTGCAGAATAGTGTCTCGGTGAGCTACAAGATGCCCACCAAGAGCTGTCAGAGTGTGGATTTTCTTTAAAGCACCAAGCATTTTTTAGGATTTAACCTTGAAGGAGGGATGGAACACGTATTGGTATATGGCTACTGTATAAATAGTCAGATAATGTAGAGAGAAACAGGCCACAATCCCACTTGTGTTGCATGAAAACCTTATCTGGCATGTTGACACTGGAATTTCCTCTAAATAACCTGTAAAGAACAAACTGTCTCTGACTTGAACAATCATTTATTTTCACGGCAACCACTTCAGTATTATAGAGATAACAATCAACGTATTACATCCTAAAATCAATTATTGCAACTATTACATTGTATTTCCTCCCTTAGCTCTAGAGAGAGCTGAAGAAACACCAGGAAATACCTCGCCGAATCTGAGGATTAACCCAAAGAATAGTCTCCTACAGACCTGATCGTGCATTCAGAGAGTGTTGACTGTTCTCTGTGCCACTGAGATCAAGCAGTCAAAGACAGCCAGCGTATTGCAGCAACACAAAAGAGTCAGGCAGTTTCCTTTATTGGGAATATCTTGCCCTGATTTCCAGTCTATCTTTTATATGCAATAGACAGGCTATGAGGCAATTAATTTGCCTGCTGAAGGCATAATTGACTTGCCTGGCCTTATTTTATATGACCTGAGGTCCAAGCGTCTATGAATTGATTCTGAATCCTCTGAAGGAAAGGTTCAGCCCTCATGAGATAGTAATCTTCACCATATTAAAGGGTTTAACATAGCTTCTATACCTATTTTACTCATCTCCAGGGATTCAATCTGGTACAAGCAACTGACAGGAAAAAAAAAAAAAAAAAAAAAAAAAGCACCCTACCTCCCTTAAGGGATGTCTCTCTCCATATACATATAAATATACATTAACCTCTGGTAAATGTTACTATTCCCAATTCAAATAAAAATACTTAGCTACGGGATTGTGAAGACAATGGATCAGTCATATAAGGTTTGACAAAAAGGATATCAAATCTCAATGTGAGGCTACCTTTAGACTTTTGCATTATTAACATCAAGAAAACACTATTTATTTTCTATGTGTTGCTCTCATGCAAATATTAAGGTCTGGTAGAGTTTGAAAAGTAAGAGCTGCTTAGAAAGTGAAATCTTTATGTAAAAATAAAGACAGAGAATATCTCTGGGGGCGGGGAGGAGGGAAGTAAATCTTACCAAAATCTTCCAATATCTTGTTCCATGTCAACGAATTTTCCCCTTCATCCAACAATCCTGTTGGCTGATATATTATTTCAGTCCTTACCACTTAACACAAACATTGAAAAGTAATAAGATTATTTTTCAATAATCAGCTATCTTCAGGTTCTAATCTTATTTTTTAAAGTATTAAAAGCTAAGTAATCAAATTGAGGGAATTCTTAAGCAACACTATGCTCCCTCAAAATATATTTTCTATGGTCTGCATATAAGGATGTAAATTATAATTTGAGCAAAATTATGCATTATCATTGAATTACTGTAGAATCAACATAGAACCACAGAAATTTTGGCTGGAAGTCACCTAGTTTTACCTCCCACTAAAAATATCATCATTTCCAACACCAGATTAGAATTTGTAGTTGACTGGAAAAGATAACACTCACAGCCTTTCTGGTCATCTCTTCCATTACTACAGGGCTCCCCAGTTCAAGAAGGACAGGGAACTGCTGGAGAGGGTACAGCAAAAGGCCAAAAAGATGATTAAGGGCCTGGA